>CAEGAF010194829.1:0-82420 GCA_903067075.1 Micropoecilia bifurca
TATGAACTCAACATATACGCATCTGTACACATATATGCATATATATATATATATACATATATATACACATTATATACACATTATATATATATATACACATAGAATTACATTTCTGTGGTAAAATTCATTTTTGTTAAATGCTCTTTCATAATATTAACTACATTTTGGACTTCCATAAATTAATAGAAACAAAAGCTTAAAATATCATCATGGTGTAGTAGTTCTCTATAACGCTAATCTCAAATTTATCACTGATGTGAATAAACTTTTCAGTGATTTTGTAGTTTATTAAATGTGGACAGTAGCAACAGTCAGTGGTTGCTTGGTTACTGCCCATTAAACAGAGCTGGATGCTACCTAGCCTTCCTTCAGCAATAACAGATAAAACCTTTTTCTAAACACATTAGGTCACAGTAGTCTAAAATATGGCAGAAGATGGAAAAGTGATGTGCAGTTTAAGGAATAAGTGGGTTTTATTGTGACAGTCTAAACTGTAAACCTTAAAACTATCAGAACAGTTTCTGAATGTGTTTGGAGGCCTAAACATTGATCAATACTCCGTGTTCCTCTGCTGAATCTTTAGGGAGATCTGGTTGAATTTCCTTCCCTTATGTCGTGTTGCCTGGAATACTGACCTTCCCTGGGCTTTCCTGAGTACACTTGAGCTGTGTATGGAATATTACAGGAGAAGTGTGTCATTTAACTGGATTTTTTTCATCATGATAAATACAAATAGCTCATGTGAAGTGAGAAATAAAGAATTTGGGGTTTTATTGGTCAAATCGGCTACGAAAAACCAGACATATCCATCTGACTAAACAATTTGCGTAGAAGAATTTAGGTTTAGAAATTACATTTTCAATTTCTGTTTATCTCCAAAAAATTGACAAAACAGTTAAAAAGTTAAAGAACACAGCATATAGCACATGTATTCTGACATGTATATTAATAATACCTACAACACAAACAACAACAACAAGGTATGTCATTTTATGGCTCGTTGTGCTGAGATGACGTGATCAAACTCAGTCGAACAAAATTTCTTTTGTAGGGTTTTTCCACCAAAGAGGTTCCAGTTCCTAACTGGTTCTGTAAAACAACCAATTTGCTTTTTCACAGCCTGAGAGCAAAGTTACTGTATCACTATAAAGAACCAACCAATTTATTGTTTTCCCGTTTTTGTGAAGGACTGTAATGGCAAAGACAGTTTGACCAATATAGCGCCTTCCCGTATACAGGTATCCATTATGGGATAATGTAGAGGAAACTAATCCTTCAGTAAACTTTTCATACTTTTCCATGAAATAGCAGCAAGAATGAGAGCAATATTAACTTCTCAGAACTGGAAGCATCTACTTCCTGTGCTCACAGTTGATTTTACACCCCGGATACGTTTGACCAATAAACAGATTTAACGTTTTCATATCATTGGTAGTGACAGGTTTCAGTCTCATTGGACCTTTCCATGCATGAAAAAAAAAAAAAAACAATCTGAAAAAGTTGCCAGCCAATAAACTCCACACCAAAGTCAACTGTGGAAAAACGTGCTTATTCCAGTTAAAGTGCACTGCAGGGTTTTTACTTGTGTTTCGGTTTTAAATCTGACCAAACATAGGCTGCGCTCCACAGTTTTAAACATGGAGCTCTTAGTGAAAGCGTTTTTTTCCCCTCTGGCTCAGCAGCAAATAAGCAGCACCAGATAAGAACTGGAACCAGGTTGGTGGAAAAGGCCCTTTAAGAGTTTTTCCTTAACATCTCTAAATATACAGTAAAGTCAACAATTATTCATACCCCTAGCAGATTTTGGGTTAAAGTGTTATTTTTACTAAATAGGTTCTTCAGACTGGAAGTAATAAAGTGTTTGGAGTTACCCAGACCAGTCTTCACTAAAAATCTAATAGAGAACAGAGCTGAAGATTATAACTATTAAAGGCAAGAAAGACATTAATAGTCATAAAACCAGCAACTACGAGGAAGTTTTGATTGCTAAAAAATGCTAATGATTTTTTTTTCACAGATTATTGAGAAATATTTAGATAATTTTGCCTCTTATTAAAACGTAAACAAATTCATCCATTCATTAGTCCAGTCTAATTTCTCCTAAAATAAATACAATTTCTAAGATGAATCTACTTTTAAATGTAAATCTGCTAGGGGTATGCATCACTTTGGGCTCAACTGTATTATACACATCCACATGATTAGGTCAGTGTGAACCTGTGGGTGTTGGGGTTGATCTGTAAATGCCGTTACCTCTTCAGGACAGAGTTCACAAGCCTTGGCCAGTGTCATGCGTGCACTGTGGGAGCGCTCAAGAAAATATCCGTTGGATGTCTCGTTGCTCTGAACTGGAGGGGACCAGTTGCTGTACGTGTACTGGGGGTTTCCTGTGTATGGTCGCCTCTCCAGCTCATCCCCTAACCACTCCACTGCCCATGTCCACTTTCGCTTCAAGTCGCCATTGCTCTGTAAGGGTACAAACGCAAGTCGGCTACGGGCTTCCTGATTGTATTGACAGGCTAAATAAAATTGAACTATGCTTAAACGACAAGCCTGTGCCAACTAGTAGTTGATTGAATGTAGCATCAGAGCTGCATGCGTTGGCGATATTACCTGCAGGATCTGATAAGCCACAGAGCAGTTGCTAAAGAGGGCCACCATGCACTTGATGCACTGATAGGCCCGTTTCTGGTAGTGGTTTTTCGAGCGCTGAATGGTGTCAAATAGCCCATCTCTGTCATCAGGGATGCCTTTCAGCACATTGTGGATCCTTAATATGAACACACAGAAAAAGTGCAAAGTTGAAGACGATGACCAGACAAAAAGCAAATACAACTTGTTCAGGGCCTTGAAAAACAAACATTACACTTTAACTTCTCTATAGTTTGTCACAAAACAATCCTAGACTTCAATGTATGTGAATCGACACATCAGTGTATATATGACTTAAAGTTGTTTTACAAAGAAAAAGTTGAATGGTGTGGCATGCTTTTTTTAAACTCAAGAATTTTCTTGAGTTTTTAAGACTACAAAAATAACTTTCTGTAGTCTTAAAACCTTTCTTAAAATGTTCTCGAGTTGTAGCTATGGTTGTATGCTTAGCGTTATTGTCCTGACGAAAGGTGTTCCTCCCCACCAGCCTCATTTACAGACTAATCATTGATCACTTTAATATTGCTCCAACATAAAATTCACAAAAATACGCTGATGTTACTGGCTGTCATGACAAAATATGAAAAGGTCCAAGGTATATGAATACAATATACTACAGTCAATCTGACCTGTGCGTTTGCCAGGAGTCCTCAATGAGTAAGATTTGTAGCAACAAGTCAAGGTAAGGCCTCAGCTCATAGGTGTAGGAATAAGCCACCTGCAAACAAAACCCAGGTTATTGTTCCAGTCTTGCCTTTCGGATTAATAAAGTATTTTCAACCCGAGTCTGAACAACTATCGGTAACAAACATATCAGCGTCTTGGCTTGTTGAAAGACGATGTTTACCTGCCAGAGAAGTTCACTGAGCACAGTGGAGGAAAACTGAGGGTTCTCCCAGCAGCAGAAGCGAAGCAGCTTCACCGTCTCCTCCGAGTTGCTGCAGTCCTCAATGATCTTCTTCACGTAACTCGTCCGCACAAACAGAATCTCTGCCACCAGCTGCTGCACCGGCATGACAGGAGCCGTCAGGTTGGCGTCTCCGTATGGGTTGGGAAGAGGAGGATTACCTGGTAAAATACAGAGTGGTGGTGCATTTAGAGTAGTAATCGATTTTTAGTAATCGATTATCAAAAATCACTGAAAAATAAAGATTGGCACGTTGTGCAGATCTTTCATTTAACAACATTAGAAATGCAAAAAATTGCAAAACAAGAAATTATTCAGCTAATTAAAAGAAAATAAGAACAGCTTATTGCCTAAAATGCAGTAACAGTAATCCTTTAGTCACAACATGTGTAGAGCTCAACCCTTTCTGCTCGACATGACAATAGTGTTGGGCTGATCTGGTGGTTATTTTTTGGATCAACTCATTAAAAACTGGATGCAAAATGTGCTTAAAAACGGATTTTGTTTTCTCCTAAAATTTGAACTAGTTGAAGCAAAAACTGCCAATTGAGGAGTTTTCTATGTAGAACATATTTACAGACAAAGGTTTGTTTTTTTATGTTAAGTGTAAAATGTATATATATTTTTTGTAGCTTTATTACTGTTCTCATTGTGTTCTCTCAGCAAATTGACTTTTTAAGAGTCTTTATATCCCAGTTGAAGATTAATCGATTACTAAATTACTTAATTATTTTAATAGATTAATTGTGATTATTTGCATTGAACACGATTAATCATTTCAGCCCTAATTAAGAATACTCTAGATACTTTCACAAAAAAAAAAAAAAAGAAAGACGATAAAGTCCCACCTACCATTGATTGAGGACTGCATACGGGAGGAGACGTCGCAGCAGCGGACAAGCTGGGAGACCACAGTGTAGAGCTTGCCCAGCTCAGCATACTGGTACTTAATGGGAGGGCCGGGACCCTCGTCCAGAGCAACTAACATGAATGTGGCGGGAACATTTAGCTTGAGCAGCTGAGTCTTCTCTGCCAGGCCTGTGTGTGGTTGAAGAACCAAAGAGTTGAGATGAAAATCAAAAACAGCACTTAAAGCTCAAAATAAGTAAAGGAAGGTCAGTTTGCTGCTTACCCAGATTGGCATACATGACGAAGAGGTTGAAGTACTGCTGGAGGTGGCGGCCATGTTCAGAAACCTCTCTTCTGAGCAGGTTGAGTACGGCTCTCAATAGATGGTCACTAAGGCTGAGATTATCACAGCCCTAATGTATGAAGGGGGAAAAAAACAACAGTGAACCACAGTCAAAGAAAAAAGTCTATTTCTGAAACCGCTGAACCCATAAAATCCACACCAACCTGAGTGGAGGGTCCTGGCGAGGCTGTGGGTGAGGGGCACGGCCCGTCTTGCAAGGAAAAGTGAGCGATGAAGACTATGAGCTTGGAAAACGCCCCACGGACCTCAGCGCTCGGACACTCGAGCAAGTACTCGGAGAAGCGATTGGGGTAAGCAAAGAGAACATTGTGTGCAAACCAATAGCGTACATTCTTACTGTGTCTCAGCAGGATGCAGAGGGCGTCATACCTAAACAGGGGAAAGGAAAAGAGCAATCATGCTTTATGGACAAGAGCAAAACCCCCCCTTTAAAAAAAAAAAAAAAAAAAATGAACAAACAGCAAACAGAACTGACCAGTCACTGGCAGGACCCCGTACTAATTTCTTGGTGTGAAAACCTGTGCTGAAGAGAAACCGAGCAGCCAGCTGAGCACTGATCATAGCAATCTCCTCTGCCTCTGGCAGAAGGTGGTCTTGTCCTGAGATGAAAGAAAGCAATAAAATGCTGAAAACGTGCTGAGCAACATGCTTTGTTTACTTCACTGCAGCATATATTCTCTCATGAACAAAAACAGGAGCATCTCCCTTGTTTTCCTAACCACAAACACAGAACTGAAAAGTTAGTTTTGATGTTTTTAGAACCAAACAAGGAAAATGTTTGACTTGCTATATTGAATATTTAGCTACGTTTCCTATATCACTTTTACAACATAAAGACAGTTATCAATATTTTAAAGCCATTTCCTATTAAACTGTAAAAAAAAGACACCAGTCTGGCCCAGTGTGAAATCGTCATGGTACCAGAATCTCGACAAAATAAGGCCACTCATGTTTTTTTTTTTATTATTGCTGCTCTGCTCCTTATAATTTAACACTGGAAATCCAACATGCTGAATATGAGCAGGATATCCAGTCTGTTCAGCCGACTTCCAGTCCGTTGCCAAAAACTGCTCTTCGTGACCAATACCTTTCCAAATAACATACATAAGTTTAAGCGATGAAAAAAAATAAAGTATGGCAACCAGTTTGGGAGGGGCAATGTTGGTGAAAAGCTCCCTTCACTTCCTCTGGCCTCTATAAAAAACAGGAATGTTCTTTGTTACAAAAAGCTTCTGCAATGATGGCTTTAATACTCATTTTTAAGTAAATAATTGCCGACCTCTGGTGTCTTGATACAAATATTAGAAAGTCAGTGTAATTCAGAGCATTATAAACTACCTTTTGATCCAGAATAATGCTGGATATCAAGATCGATTCTGAACTGTCATTTTTAAAACACAAAGATGGAAGATTAGTGAAATTAAGCGCACAGAGACATGATATGGAATTAATCGGTGCTCAAAAGATCAAAGAAGCTCTCAAGGGGGAAAACTAATAATACGAGGAGGAATTCGATTCAGGGAAATAATTGGAGTAAAAGTGGAACAAAAACGTACAAATAGCAACAACTAGCTGTAGTTTTCATTTCTTCAAGCAGCAGCCAACTTTTTCCACATGGTTTATGTTTTAAGTGTAAAAAAATAATTGATAACCAAACTTATTCATGTCATTTCAATGTGGGACGGTGTGAAAATGTAAATTGCACACACCTTTTCCGTTTTTGCCATCTCTTCACTTAAATGTTTCAGATCAAACTAGTTCTAATGTCAAAGACAAAGGTAGCAAGTGTAAATGTAGTTTTCAAAAGGTTTTCATTTGTTTCCAAGGCTTAAAGACGATGTGAGCCATTATTTACAAATTAGAGCGATACGTAGAACTGTGGGGAAGTAGCTCGCCTAACAGCGCATCAATGACTTATCCCCATCAACATCTGAAGCCTCACTTGTCCCAGTTAGGGTCCAGTGTTTGTGATTCAACAATAAAAAAAAGAGAAACTGGGCAAGAATCACATCTATTGAAGGGTTGCATGGTAAAAACAACTGCAAGACAATAAACTCTTCCATCTATCAGAAGGTCACTAATGAGAATGAGATGCAGCTTGGCTTTATGGTGAGTGTTATTGCAGAGTCGAGCAAATCCAATTGCTAGGATTAGGAGGTTATTACATTTTCACACAAGGCCCAGTTTGGTGGTGGAGAGATTTTTATCCTGCAGTAAATAAAATTTGTTTTTGAAAATAGGCTTTTTGATTTCGTATGAAACATTTAAGTGTCACCAAAACAACAGACAAAAAATATTATTTACAATCTGGGTTCTGGCAAGTGTTTTGTACTTTTCACATATTAAATAAAGAACTAAAACAGAAAACAAGGTGCATACCTGGAGGAGGGTTTAAATAGACACTGTTACAGGTCAGAAGTTTCTTAATGAACTGGAAATATTCCAGGCTGTATTGCATTCGGTTGTGCATGAACTGGACATTCTGCTTGCGAACGCTGCACTCGATGACGCTCGGCATCTTGACCTGATGGGGCTTGGTGGAGGACAGGCTCAGCTCTGAGATATATTTGACAAGTTCGCTGTCCTTGTCCAGCGAGTCCATACGCTCGTAGAACAGGATGTAGGCGTTCCACCATCGCTTCTGCCTCCGATATGACATCCGCTTCATCATGTGGTCGAACACCTCGCCCATGTACTCTCCCCCGAAGCACTGGTTCTTCATCTCCTCCTCGTCGTCCATCTTGCACTCCGTCACGTCGCCGTCGTCGAACTTATACCAGCGGTTCTTCTCGCCGTCGCCCCCGTTCCGCTGGATTATGTAGGAGTAGTAGTGTCCGCCGCTCGCCTGGCCCGAGTGAACCAGCACTCCCACCAGACGGTACTTGGAGCTGCCCGGCGGCGTGGGTTCGGACGGCTCGTTCTGTTGGATCACCTGGTTCTCAGGGTTCACGTCGTCGCCCTCCAGCTTGGCCACGCCCGCTACCGTGTACGGCTCCATGTCCAGCTCCCGCGGGAACTCAAAGTAGTCGTTAAACTTGATGGCGCATTCCCTCTCCCAGTCGTAGTCGAAGCGCTTCAGCTGGATGGCCAGGACAGGCGGCAGCTTCTTGATCAGTAGACGCTTCACTGTGTCCACCTGGAAAAAAAATAAAAATCTCACTTGGGCAACGACTACGATTATTATACTAATTGGTTATTCTATTGATTTTATTTGACAATTAATCAAATAAAAGAAAGATTGGTACATTCTGCGGATAATCCATTAACCCAACAGAAATACATGAAAATGCAAACAACTAATTAAATTCCTCATCCTAATAATTATTCTACTGATTATCTTCGACGATTAATCCATCAACTGGGCTAAAAAATTCACCAGAGCATTTTTATACAATATTTGAAGTACAATTTAAAAAAATCTAATCAATAACTTAATTTAGGAGAAAAATGTCATTGCCTATAATGCAACACCACCATTCCATTAGTGAGGGCTTGATCATTGATAGAAAATAATGATTCTGTATCCATCTAACATAAACATGTGAAAAGCTCAGCCTTTTCTGTCCAACATGATCTATTGGTTATTTTCTGGATGAACTGATTAATAACTGGATAGCAAAAGGTGATTAACAGGAGACTTTTCAAAAATAGTATTTTATTATAGAATTTGAACCAGGTGAAGCTAAACCTGCCAACTGAGGAGCTATGGGAAGGACAGGTTTACAGATAACGGACATATATCACATAAATACATCTATTTTTGTACAGTTTTGACTGAATATGTTGTTCTTTCAGAAAATTGCCCTTTTTTAGAGTTTGTATACTCCAGTTACAATGACTAACTGATTACTAAATTAATTGACGATTATTTCAACAACCAATCACGATTAATCGTTCTAGATCTAGTTTTAAACCTTCCATGCGGTTGTGACAATTTAAAGAAGCTCTATATTCTTACCTTCTTATTACATTTCTCACAGTGGTAGGCATTGGCTCCTTCAAGCAGATCTCCTTTAACATATTGCTCCATCGAGTCCAACAGGTTCTGGTGGTTTCTAATGTCCACGTTTAATGTTGTAAATGACTCCTCACACTCGTATCTGACAGCAGAATCGTTATTAATCAGAAACAAATTCAACAGTACTTTTATTGTTATTAAAGTGACTAAGCTCATTCAGGTAGTGCTCACCTATGGGGACACCCTTGACAAATCTTTTGGTCAGCAAAGGATCCTCCCAGCACCTTGCTGAGCATTGGAGGGTGACCCAAAGCTTTCAGAGCTTCATCCAAACTGTCCACCAAAGAGTTGAAGAACTCCAAAGCGTCGTGCTGCTCCCTCAAATTAACTGGCTCCCCCCATAATCTAAAGAAAAGAAAAGTCAACAGACATGGTTTCAGCAGATTTTTCATTTAATGAAATTTCTGTCTATGCCAGCTGCTGGATAAAATCTGAATTCAACAACTGGCAGCACAAGAAGTGTGAAAAAAGAAAGCACATTCTTAATACAGCTCCAAATAAAAAATCTGGTCTTATAAGACTTTTTAGCCATTTTTGCAAGTTTATCAAATATGACACAGTAATTATTTCCTTTGTCCATAAGCTTCTAAAAACTTTAAGATCAAATTGCTGCTAATGTTTGGTGAGCGCCACTTGTGCTCCACGCAGACCGACACAAATAGAGAAGAGCACAACTAACCAAAATGTTTACGAAGACAAACATACTTCTGCGTACTTCAGAGTTTGAATGAGAAGTGTGCATTCTCAGTCTAGCTATGACCCATTTTAAATGCACAAAAAGCTGGCTTTGATCTCACAGCATTAAAAAAATGTAATCACATCATCTAAACCTAGAAAATTCTTAAGCCCCAAATTTTTTCTAACAGTAATCTGGATTATTTTTCCCAAAAGGAAATTATGCATACCCGCACCAAAGTATGAAAAATCATTAAAGTACCTGAACTGTTTCCAAAAGCCTCTTGGGACGTAGTACTGCAGCCTGGAGGCAGCCAGGTGACCGAAGATGACCTGTAGGTGACGCAGCACCCCGATGTTGTACTCCTTCCTGTCCTCTGATTTACTGGAGGGTTTGTCATCAAACTGGTGGTGGTAGCTGAAAACTTCATCACGAGGGTCTACGTTACTCTGTGGAAGCAAAATCCAAATTGTAACAAACCAAACTTGTCATGAGTGCAAACAAGTGAATTCGTCAGTCGTTAAAAGTTTGGGAGAAACTCCAGCGGTGCTAATGCCGTTTCTCACATCATTAACTTGAACTGAGAGAAGCTCGCTGCTTGATTTGGAAGTGGCTCTTAAAAACTGACTATTTGGGACCAATTTATGCAAAGATAGTGTTGCGACATTTTGCTGCATGAGTGTTGAGCTGTTACACATTTGTTTCTGTGGAGACTTTCTACTAATAAATGCATGGCTCTATGCTTGCTCTAGATTGCACTTTTATGTAAACTTGAGGCTTTTGCCCCAATCAGTAGGCGTGTCTTCATCGTTTTTCTTTAAGTGCATTTTGAAGTGTTGCATTACAAAAGCCACAGCAGCAAAAATTTTAATAACTTCCTCAATTTCCCAAAAGTTTTACACTCACTGCAGGTGGTTTTTGGCTTAACCTAAGTGCATTAACTCTCCCCTTTAGAGTTAATTCACTAAAAGGGAGACATTTGCCAAATGAGTTAGGCCCAATTTGAATTTTCTTTTTATTTAATTTGGCAACAATTTAAAAGTTTGATCAAAATCCACAATAATAAGTACAGATCATGGCAAGTTGTGCTTTGAGCTACAGAGGACATGAATTTACATGTTGATTTGCAGCCTGCAGAGAAACAAGGATGGTCATTAACTTGCTACTTACTGCATTTCAGACCACTGTACAGGTAGGTTTACCCAAAAATAATAACAAAGATGCCTTTAAGTGAGACATCACTGTTGGTCATTCCCTGACAGAAATGATCAGGCCCTTTGATTGCAGCCCACACAGACGTCTCACACATCATTTCTAGTACCTCATTTTCCTGCTTCTCGTCACCAGACATGTCATCGTCCACGTCGGTGCCCGTGCCCTCGATCGCCAAGATGCCGTTGCGGATCGGAGGGATCATGTAAAGCTGCTGGATAACAGAGTTCATATAGCAAGTAGCACCGGCGTTCTTCAGGCCAACAAAGCCTTTGTTAGGGCGGGGTCCCACGGGAGGCAGGTACTCCCACTCTGTCAGTGTCTCACAACCTGAATGTGGAGGCGGGAGGAAAACTCGATTTAACGCAAATTGATAAATTATGTGGCTGCTGCTTGTGAGGCCGTCACTGAAACGTCTCCCTACCCAGGTAGTACATGTCAGTTAGGGTGTCGACTATTTGTTTGAGGTTGCGGACGCAGCCGACTGCTAGCGCCACCAGGAGTTCAAAGCCGGCGTTGATGGATGCAGGTGTGCTACACACTGGGATGGCCTGCTCGGTGGGGAACTCCCCACTCTTCATGTACTGCAGGTAAACATTAGATGCTGGGAAGATGAAGTCGTCGATCAGCTCCTAATTAAAAAGAGAGGAAGAAATATAAGCGATAAGAGTAAATGGTAAAAAAGGACGTTTTTTATTTTTAAAGTCTGCATGTACCTTAATGAGATTTGCTCCTCCCTTCTCACAACCAATGTAGTATTTCTTTTCAGGCGTCTGGAAGGCCAGAAGCTCTTTGGTGACACCAAGGTGACCCTCCAAGATGGTTTCTTCCACACCGGTTTCTCCTGTCCTCTTAACCTCATCCTGATGGATGAAATTATGTTTGACCTCAAGCAAGACCACATCCTCTAAACTGCAACTGAGATTTCAAGAGCAAAAGAGAATCCGGCCAAAGTATGAGCCTCACCCGTATTCGTTTGAGCCAGTCGATCTCGTTGTTGAGCAGCACCTCGGCGTTTGGCAGGTTGATGTTACTGTTGTAGGCGTAGTTGAGCAGATGTCGGAGCAACGTGAAGTAGTCCCCTGCGTGTTTGGCTCGCTCTTTGGCTGTGCTCTGGACAGAGAGTTAACAACAGGATGAGTGAACCCCCCAGCAAATGAGGTCAGATAAAAGCCTGGCGCACATCGCAATCTGTGTAGCCACTTACCCCGAGCACGGTGAAGAGGAGGGTGATGAAGAAAAGAAGAGGCCGATGCCCCATGCAGCACCTAGTTGCCATTAGGAAAAACTGCTCTTGCGCCATCTGACGAACAGACCTGTTTGAAGGAGATTTAAATGTCAGAATAGGGCCGAAACGATTAATTGTACCAATTGTGATGAATATAATTATTGAGATAATCGTCAACTAAATTAGTAATCAACTAGTCATTAAGTGGAGTATACAGACTAACTGTACGAAAATGTAAACATTTTGTATTTAAGATATATATATATATATATATAAAAAAAACTTGTATACGTCATCCAAAAACTCCTCAAAGTATAAAATGTTTTAGCTTAACCTGGTTCAAATTCTGTAAAAAATAAATAAAATAAAGCACATTTTGCTATTCAATTGGTAAATCAAGAAAAAGATTTATCACCAGATCAGCACTACACTGTATTTGTGTTAAGTCAAGCAGACAAGTCTGAGCTTTTCACATGTTGATATAAGTAGTATTTTGTTAATTGCACATGATTGCATTTTTAATATTGTTGTACAAAGACCTAATTGGTTAAATGAAATTTTCATCTGCCAAAATAATCAATAGAATATGCAATTACTAGAAAAATAGTTAATTGCAACCCTGCTATATGCCAGGCATCAAACAGGCATTTTCTTCTCATTACTGTACCTCATGTGACAAATGTATCCACGCAATTAACTAAGTTCATAATCTGTCTTATAAGCTCAAAGTGACAAATCAGGACTTTTTTGAATATAATAATTTAACTCAAACTGGAAATTAATATGAATTTAATATGCAAACTGAAGCGCTTACTTGCTGTGGCAGTGTAGCAACAAGTCTATGATGAAGGTCTGCCAAGCCTTCTCCTTACTGAGCGTGTCGAGAGCCGTAGGCATGAGGGCAAAACACAGAGTCATCACCTCCAAAGCCTCGCAGCAAACCTGCTCATCTTCTCCATCCGGCTCCTTGGCTGCATTAGTCTTTAAAGAAGAAAAGGAAAAACAAAGTTGTGCTCAATTTCATGATACAACATACACACAGTTAAGTTCTTTGAAAATTCATGAAGTGCTTCATTTTGAATAAAATCTTACCTTCTCGTATATTTTACTGATTTCATCATTATTGCTAAACACCAGCTGCACCGTGCCGCAGCCCGATGCCCACACGATTTTCTGCACTGCTCGGATCACGCAAATGTCTGGGATGTACTTCGATGCCTGGAAGAAATTCTGATGAAAAATACAGTTCCATTGAATCCATTATTAATATTGTTTTTAACACTCTCCTTTTTACAAACAAACTAGATTTGAGAAATTATTACATTCAGTGATTAAAATGCCGTCAGACACTAAACAAAGGAAGTAAAAGTCAGTTCATATAATGTGTCCTTTACCTCATCAGAAATCTGCTGGGCCAGGCGGATAGCTACATTGCGCAACATACATTCAGAGGCAGGGTTGGGAATGTTTTGCAGGGCACTTTGAAGAACCAGCGCCTGGTCGTGAGTCGCCTGATTTATCTGCACACAGTCACAAAAGAAGGGAAAAAAATTTCAAACAAAAATAGACATGTCAAGGCCGCAGCAGGTAAACAACCCAGGAACCGGTTAAACTGGTTTGTCTGTTCACAAGGAAAGAAAGCAGGGTCTAACCGGAGAGACGGGAATATTTCCGTCAGCGTTGGGTTGGCAGGCCTCAGCCACGGCCTTCACATGGCCGAAGCCGACCGCAGTCAGGAGGAGCTTGGCGATCTTCAGGGCGTTGAGGTAAGCGCCTCGGCGCGTCTCCATGTCCGCGGACGGGAGGAAGTTGTTCCTGGTGAGCATGCTTAGCACCAGTGGCAGACCGCCGCTCTTCAGGAAGTTGTACTGGAAGTCACTAGCATCCTCACCCAGAGTGGCACTAGCTGGCATCAGCAAAGCATAAACAACCTGAAACAAGAACAGGCAGAGAAACTTAAACTTAGATATCTTTATTTAGAAAAATGAGAAATATTAACAGCAGTTTGATAACTGTAAGAAGGAACAAATGTGGGAAAGTAGGGAGAGCAGGTATAGTGATTTGTAATAACTTGAACAAAAATAAATTGGCTTTAGCTCTGTAACTGGTGACATGCTGGTCAAAACCAAGATATTTTCCCTATTTGTCAACATATCTAAGCATATTGCAGTAAAATCAACAATCTTCTGTGTGCAAGTTATTACTGAGGGATGAAGAGTCAAAGTTATCCATTTGTAGTATCAGTGAGGTTTTGGATGAGGTCAGTCATTTTATCCTTCCAAAATTTCAGTGTAACCTCTGTCTGTCAGAGTTTGCTTGATTGAGGAAAGTTGGCAACATTTTGGAAATCCTAGAGGTAAGCTAAGTTACTATGTCTTTTAGGAAATGTACGCCTAAAACATTTTAAATGACAAAATCCGTAATGATTGTGACTTTCTAAATATTTAGTGACTCTACAGCAACTCTAATCCCATCAATGTGCAGTGATGAAAGCCTCAAAAGAACATATGGAGCATAGCTCTTCTATCTCTTTATTCTTAGTGAAACTGGAATTGGCTAATTTGGTATAAGCAGGTTACAGGTTTTCAACAATCAGAAAGAATTCACAAAACTTTGATTGAGGGTATATCTCCCAAATGTACACAGAGCCTTACCTCGATGAGGTAGAGCACTTGTGAAGGCGATGGGCCGAAGAAACGGGAGTCTAGTGACGGACTCAGACTGTTCTCTCCGAGCTTGGCGTGGTCCAAACACACAGCTCTGAGATTCTCCACTGTGGTGTTATCTGTGTGCACAGAAAAAGCATGAAATTGGTCAAGGAGATAAAACTGTGTGTGATGTGTTCAAAGTTAACATCAGACTAAGATGCGGAAATAACTCTCCACATCAGGGTGTGTCATTTACCTGGAGGCATGAGCTTCATGAGAACTCGAGCTCCATCTCTTAGTTGAGGCATGTTGAGGTTGCACCCGAGGTCGGCTACTTGCCACAGGAAGGAGATGTAGCGCGGGTGCAGCGACATAATCTGGAAATCAAAGCGAAGGGTCTCATGCTATTAAAGTTTCAACATAGCCGACGTTCAAGTGCGATAGCTAAACAGTATAGATAGATAGTTGTGCTATTTGAACATTTAATAGAGTCCATGCTTGTTAACTTACCACACCAGGAAGACAGCTCTCAACTTCTGGGTTGGGCCCATCACTGTAGTGGTTTCCGTGGTTACCAGGGGAGCCAGTGGATGAGTCGGATGAGCTGTCTGGGCTTGAGGGCATGTTGGCACTCACCTGGGTGAGCTTGGCTGTGATCAGCTGCATAATGAAAACAAGGTTTAGTTAACGGCATTCAAGTAGTTAAGAGTTGGAGTTACACACACACAAACACGCACACACACCGTTTTGTCCTTCAAATTAAGCTGTCCAATCAGCTTCCTGTCATCAGCAGGATCAACGACCTCCCCACCAATAAACAGCTCAATCTTCGTGTGTGCGGCGTTGGCCTTTATCCTGTTTAGGATTCCCCGCCGGACCGAACCGATGGTGTCATTGGTGTGTGACCAGATGTCTAAATCATCCACCTGACGTCCTTGGTTTGGGAAACGGACGATCAGTGTGATATGCTTGCCACGGAAAGCTCTGCACAACAAAGGAGACAAAGAGGTTTCAACGGAACATTTTATAATTATGCCAAGAAGAGTAAAAAAAACAAAAAAAAAAACTTGTGTGTGTGTATTCTCAACATTTTTCAACCACAGAGCTACAAATAGACCAAAGAGGAATAAAATGACAATTTAATGCTTGTACCTTGACATAGGCAGTATAGTCCTCTCCTCATGGTAGTCGCTGTCGCACTCATTAATGTATTCCTTAAGCACAGTGAGAACCCGCACCATGCGGATGGCCTCCTGCCGAGCACAGTTAATGCTGTCTTTGTCTCCATCTAACACACACAGGGTGTCATAGGACGCCTTCAGACGGTCGAAACAAGACTGGATGAAATCTTCATGAATCTCAACCTGAAGAGAGAGGCGATGGGAGACGGGGGGAAATAAATAATAAATACCCGACTATCAAACATCATGAGTTCTAAATGCTCATTTGCTCATAGCAAGAACAAGTCGTCTCCATACCTGGTTGACTTGCAGTTTTGGTCCGAGATTGGTGTAGATTTCTTTCAGCAGGTCTATGGCTCGGTTTGCAATGTCATCACTTCCTTGAATCACCACCTGGATGAGAAGCGGGAAAAGGAAATTAATAAATCTTTGCCTGGAATAAGAAGATCTGCAACTGACTAAGAGTGAAGAGGTTTCATGGCTCAGCAGGTTACAATGCTAAACACGACAATATTTGTTGAAGCGGGACCCGTGTCAAACTGGAAACCAGTGTCAGGATGATTATGGTGAAATAAGCGCAAGCTATTATGAGTCTCAAATATGAAAGTGACTGCTTTAAGTTGATGCCCCATATCCTTGTAATAAACCTTTATTTATAAGGACATAATGCAGCTGTTCTTTAGTTCAGAGAGTTGATTGCTACCGACTGCTAATAGGACCGGCTGTCAACACTTAGCACTGAAGAAACCTCAACCACCTGAAAGTTGTTTGTGTGGAAGCATTATGGATACTTAGTGGGGGAAAAAAACCTACAGTGACAAACAGGATACAAGCACTGTAAACACTGAGAATACTAAGACTAGCAAACAAATAGCTGATAATGCCGAAGTTAGCATTTATTTTGTAGACACCACACCAAAAGGATGTTTATCAGCCTTTGTTTAAAACCTTTTTACATTTATTAACTATTTATTCAGGTTTTAAAATTATTGCTGTTTGGCATTCTGACAACCGATGACTGACGAGCAAGAAACTTCCAATTGGAGGATCACACAAAACTGTGCTGAAATAATTGTACTGATACTTTAAAATATATTTTTTTAAATACCCCACAAAAAAAAAGATTCCTGATTCCTAAAACAAAATTTAAAACAAATCCTGTCTTATTTTTTCTTTGTGAAACCAATATCATTCAGAGCATCGTCTCATGACCTGGAAATGTCCCAACGCTCCAACTCAACGGTAAAAAATAAACTGTGACAGACTCAAATGACTGCGCACTGTGAGAAAAATCATGCAGTACAGCGTGAAGCAAACAATGCTGCTGTGTGCAGCCTCTGAATGTTGAAGGGCCATCTTCCTGTGATAGATCACCTACAGTCTTCTCTTCTTCAGAATTTGCTCTGCTTGAGTTTAAATCTTAATCGTGTGAATCTCATATTGTAGATTGTCACTCCTGTAACTATTGAGTTTCTATGGATAAAAGCAAGAATCTACTATTTCCATCGTAAACCTTGAATTCCTTTCAGCTTCTATGCTTTAAAACAAGTCGACAAAAGTGCACTGAAACCATTTCTGAGCAGACTGTACAGACAGCTGAGCATCCGCAAAGTTCACGTCTGTTCAAAGTTTCAGAAATTTGTCAAACCAGACATTCTGCATTAGCTTTAGGGACAGAAGTGATGACAACTGTAATATAAATCACTGATTTGATAGAAATAAATGCAGAAGCGTTCATCTGTAACTGCTGCAGCTGCTCTCCTCACCCTCCACAGGTAGTCCAAGCCGATTAGTTCCAGGTCGTCCATCATGTAGGCCCTGCGTTTCGCTACCAGCTTGCCCTCCCTGCAGTTGACGGCCTTGAAGAACCTCTCGAAACATTTCATGCCGTTCTCTGTCAGAAGCGACGGATCCAACTGTAGCACATTGTTCTCAAAGAAGTCCTTGTTGATGTCTGGGTCCAGGTCTGGCTCGTCCCCCATCAGCTTTGAGTACCTTTTAAAGTAGAAATAAAGAATAGAAGTTAGATGGAGAGAGGGGTGAAAAAGCCCCGTATTGACAAACGTAGCAAAAGCCAAAAGCGAGGATGTCTGAGTAAAGCTGTACCATTTGAAGCAGGCCTCGCGGTCGCACAGAAACACAGCGTTCTCAGCCAGACACTTCCAGATCTGCTTCGCCTGAGGAGCACACAGCCACAGCTGGCCGTCTTTTAATAGGAACCTGCAAAGAAGAGACAAAAGCTGTAGTGGGGCAACAATTCCCTGAAGGCTGAAGTCCATGACAACTTTTTGATGGAAGAAAACAGTCCTTGATTAGACACAATGGTTGCAGAATCAATTTTGTAGCTAACCTTTGGCAACCAACTATGCCTAATTTTAGCAATTTCTATTTAACATTTTTAGATTACGCATGTTAGCTTAATTTTTAAGTGGATAAAATTAATTTTTAGACGTAGGAAAGGAAAGGACGTACCTCAGAAAGTTAAGCCGCTCCTGTACTTCTTGGACATGACTGTAGCGGCTTCCTGGTCTGACTGTTTGAGGGTCAAACTCTGCTTGTTCTTCTGAAAAGGTGCACACATACACACACAAATCAGACTGCAGACCATACACACTGTAACAGGGATGTCCAAACTTTTTGTTACATGGGCAAGATATCCAGTTTAATTGTTTATATATATCTCAATTAAAAAAATAAATAAATACAACATTTGGTCAATTCCGGACAATAAAAACAGGGTTTAGGTAATTCTTTCTTTAAAAATGCTTCCTGTATTTAGCCAAGGTTAGTAGATACATTAAAAGCAGATTTGGGCGCAGCAAAGAAGTCAAATACACATCAACCATAATGACTTTTAAGAAGTCACGGAATAGATGCAGACCTTGCACAAGCAAGCAAAAAGACCGGTTACTTAACGATGAATACTTTGTATTTTCTATTGCTAAAGGATTGTTAAAGTCTGTAATAATATTTTGCCCCTAATTTAAAAAGGAAAAAAAGTCTATTTAAATTCTGTCCTATTTGATTGGTTTTCTCCAACTACAAATCCAAGTCTTTAGCTACCTTTGGACAGCTGCCTCATTGTCTCCATGTAGGCTGAGAGATTCTCAGCCACCAGGGTGACCAGAGCGTGGTTGTGCTGCAGCTGATTGATCAGGTCGTGGCGGTAAAACACATGAGGGCTTCTCTGCGTTTGACTGCAATGGAACAAGGAACAGGAGGAATGTTTGATGTATAGAGACAAACAAAAGGGCGAGAAAGGCAGAAAACATGGAGAAACAGTGGAATTGAGTTTAAAAACTTTACGTGTAACCTGATTAATAAAAACGATGCACCTTGATTTCTCATTTGGTACAGTGTGTGATAAAAAGAAAATATCTTTTGGAAGATGTTTGTGTACATTTTGTGTGTTTAACCAGAAGAGCGGTTGTATCGGTAAAGAAAATTTCTTGCCTCGTTTCCACACACACACACACACACACACACACACACACACACACACACACACACACACACACACACACACACACACACACGAGCCCTTAATTCAGGCAGTTGTCACATTGTTTCTAAAATTTAATCATAATCTAAACTTGTGAAAGTAAATTCTCCCTCTCAAGTTATAATTCAATTGCACAAACTGCTGTGCATGTTGTCAGATTGTGCAGTTTTTACAGCATTCACATTTTTTGACTTCAGCTTTATAAATAAAAGCGTTGACACAAATAATGCAATTAAAGAAATATTTCAGGAAACTTAAAACATGGATCCAAGGCATGAAATTTCCCCGATACGCTGCATTGAATGATTTGAAGTGAAAGGAACTGGCCGGAGGAATAGTAGGGCTTCATCTCAAAGGACTTTTTAATAAACGTCAGAAAACTGTGTCGACTATTATCTGTATGAACTACAGCTCGCACTTGATTACGACAAAACTGAGCTTAAAGGTTCACTAAACTGAGAATCTTTGCTGCCAGATAATCTAGTGCACACATGCATTGGTTTTCTTTGATATTTTCCATTTAAACACGTCATCAAACCTGGTCCTTCAAGTCACTAATGCTTTGATACTTTTAGAACAGAACTGATAAAAAATTTTGAGGACTTCCCCTTAAAAAGACAACATATTACTTGTTTCAGTGTTTATTTTAAACACAAACACCTCTACTGGGAAATTTCAGACTGCATGATTTTGTGAGAAAGCACTAAAAAAAAAAAAAAAAGTACCTTAACCTCACCAACAACTTGAAAAAAAACCTGAGGTTTAAGTAAAAAAAAAAGTAGATGGAGTTATGCATCTTAAGTTATAACTCATCCAACCTTGAGTTTTGATTAACCCCAATTTCAACCCATAAATGTATAAATAGTCATTTGAGATGAAACCCGGAAAAGAACCGTTTAAGCCGATTTGTGGCAAAGATTGACATTTGATGTAGTTTACGTTGTAAACTTCTCAAAAAGAAAGTGAGGCTTGACGCAAAAAAAAAAGAAATAGAAACAAGAGAGAACCCTAGAATTAGCATAAAAACTTACCTCACTAAGTTCGTTTGTATGTTAATTGGCATTTTCTTTCTGGAAAAACAACAGGCATGTCTGCTACATAGTTTCTACAGTGACTAAAATAGTGTTTTAGTACTTCAAAAACAATTAGACTGATGCACATTATTAGCTAATGTCCAACTTTATGATGATTATTTAATTACTTCTGCCCTTTTGGACCACTGCTCACAAAAAAAGTTTCAAGTACACAAGTAAAAGACAGAAAGCTGACTAATGTTTAGTCTGTGTAACTAGCTTAATCCCTGGCATAGTGGGCTACTACTCAAAATAATGTTAGAAGAATTCAATCTGATGTTAGAAGAAATTTAACAATCAAAAGCTGGAAAGCCTTACATTAGTTATAAAAAAATTACTGCAGTCAGAATCTGACATTTTACCAAAAAAAGAAAGAATGTAGAGCCACTTTCATCAGAAACGAGTACAAAACTGAGGTGTCTCAACAATCTGACATAAGTGATAAAAACCAATAATGTGAACGTTTGCTTTTGCCTGTTGCATTTTGTGAAAACTAAAAGCATCTTTTTCTGTATATATAAAAAAATGGGGAAAAAAAAGAAAAATAGAAATCTATTCCAAATTTACCTCAGGTTCTGAGGAGCTTCTCCAAAGAGGCTGCAGATTTCCCTGATTTGCTTCAAGGCAGGGATAACCCACTTGTCATTGGTACGAAGCTCTTCTATGAAACGATCAATCCACTGAATCTTCTGAGTGTCTCTGTCCTGTGGGTGAAAAGAAATCGCACTCCATATTTAGAGACTGTGTGAGCATCTATTAGTTAAGTTCACCAAAATAAAATCTTATTTTAAAGAAGGTGAATGTTACCTGTGAGCAGCTGTAGTCCAATATCTTGATGTGAGCACTAAGAGCCTGATCCATGATGTCTACAGGGACGTCGTCGCTGTGCGCCAGGTTCCAGAGCAGGTTGAGGACCTTGTGGGCCATAACGCCGTCCTTATCGTCCTCCGCCAAGCGCCGGATTAGCTCAAGCAGTTTTTCACGCTGCTTCTTGCTAGCATTGGTCCAGCTTGCCTGCAAAAACATGAGAGGAATAAGCGAAGGCAGAGCAGCAATCAAGATTTATGACATCGATGCAAAGCATTTAAATTTGACAATTAAAAAAAAAAAAAAAAAGACAAAGCTCAACACTTGCATATTCTGCGGTATTATTCTTACCTTGAAGCAGTCGAAAAGATGATCGAGCTGCTCGGGTGAGAAGTCCCACGCCAGCTTGGCCAAGAGATCATGGACGTTCTTCACAATAGCCTCATGCTTACCAGCCTGCACAAAGACATAAGACATTATTAAAGTCTATTGTAAACATTAGACTTTAATAATAAAGCAGAAATAATCTGCTTGAAACTATCATTCTTTTTAAACATTAATTGCCAACATTAGTTTAATATTTAGGTGCACTTCTAAAATCAACAAACCTGAAAATCTATTTCATTCCCAATATGACAGCATTTACAGAAAAATTACAACTAAAACCTCCTCCATTACTGTCATTATCTGCATAGTAAATTGCATAATTTAGATTTTTTTTAAATAAAGAAAACAAAAGAAACACCCTGAAGCACAAAGAAATTTGTTGATGGCTGCAATTGGAAATGACTAAATCTGATTTTTTTCCAGTCTGTAAAAGCACCACACCTGAGCACCGGCAGCTCGTGGTGAAAAACGGTCTCTGGTGAAGACAATGTTGCCGACAGAAGAAGATAAAGTCGACCCGCTTCAGAATTACTGGGGAGCTTAAAATGCAGTCAGAGGAAGAACAAATGATGGAAGCTATAGAATGCATTCTTGCTGCAGAGATTGCAACACTTTCAGCAATTAACAGCAGCACAGACCTGAACAAGACAAGGTCGCCATGTTTCATCTTTTTGAGCTTTCAACTCAAAAAGATGCGCAACTTAACTTTTATAGAACAAGCTGGATGTGGAAATGTCAGAATTCAAGTGAAGGCCGGAGTCCCTCAGAATATTAACAAAAAAACTGACGTCTTAAAGTGCTAGCAACACTTATCTTTAGAAGATTCTAAAGTCAGCTTAAAATGTTAACCGTGTAATTTAGTCCCTGTGTTAAAGCAACTCTTCTATTAAACAGACTGTAAAGCTACCGCTGGTTCCATTATAATAATGAATTCCCACCTTCAACAGGAAGGCTGGAGGAAAACATTTTAAATGTTTATTTTGTATTTTCCTCTATTGTAGAATCGCCTTATTAAACACGATCTGCATAATAAACAGGAAACTAAAACATGCTTAGAGGTGGTGCACCTGTGCAGCCCAGATGTTGTCCAAGTCCTGCATGGTAAGAGCTTTCTCTTTTATAACGAAGCGAAGGATCTTCTCCAGCTTCTCGACGTACTGCGGCTGATGCAAACTGTCCCTCAGCACAATAGAAAGGATGTGGTTTTGCTGGATCCATTCCTGATATGGGAAGAGCAGAATTCATTTTACGGACGCGAAATTCACAGAATGTAGAGCTTCTGAAAGCCTGCGCTTACCGCCATGCGCTCTGCAGTCAGCCACTCCTCCTCCTCGGGGTTATGCCGGTGAGTGTAGTAGGAGACGCTGGAGATCACCTTGTTAACTTCGTTTAGTGCATTCATTTTGCCGTTAAAAGAAGAAATTTGTAATAACCTGTCGAAAGAAGCAAAATCCAATTCCTGTGAGATCACTCTGCAGATGTACGACAGAAACAGTCAAGCTTTAAAAGAGACTCAAGTACCCACCTAAGAATCATTTTTAACCTAAAAATCTCTAAATTCTTCACCGTCTCCTCCTGCCCCGGTACACGAGAAGCCAGATTCTTCAGAGACTTGATTATCATCGACAGTGCGTCGTTTTTGGCTTCGTTCTTGGCCTCTTTCTTGAGCTCCTCGTCTGTAAGGTTCTCTAGAAACTGGGGAACCATCTCGATGACTGGAAGGAAGTACTTCTTTACTGTGTGCAATGTGAGGAACTCATAACACTGGCCAAAAGGCCTGCAACACAAAACAGGACATCAAGTCACATGAAAAAAAATGTACAGTTGGTAATGGTTTTTTTTTTTTTATGAAACAACTGTGGCATTGCCGATTCTCACTTGATAAGTGCAGCGATGATCTGGACGTTCAGTGCTTGGCTGCTCATGAAGCGGTCGTGCAAAATTTGAAACCCATTTAACGTGCCAAATTTGTTTATTAAATCAACCAGCCAGCCCTGTGGACAGAAAACACACCGTTAATTTTGAGGGGTTGCTTTATCCGGAGTCACTATTTTGCGATTTGAGACCCAATTAGGCGTTTTTGATGTGAACAAATCTCAACTTATGTTGCCAGTTAATCCAAACTGAAAAAGAAAACATCCAGAAAAATATGCCCATATAGTTTTAATCTGGCAGGATTTTTTTTTAATAATTCGATTAAAAACAACTGTTTAGAGACTAACAGCATTACATGCAGAGCTCAGCATAGTGATGGGCTCTGTGCCAATAGAGGCAGACAGGCGAGCAGTGCTGCAGTGCTGTTCACAGTGACCCTGAGCCCACGCTACATTCATCCACCTTTCACTGGAGAATCTCTACTCCCTGATGTTTCTAAATTCTTTTACAGTTACAAGAATTAGTCCAAGATTAGGTTCAAGGTCTTGCAGAGGGAGTGTTGTTTTTATTTACTTAGATAAACATAGGGTTTTTTTTGTTCAGATAGTTTTAATGAGGGCTCTTAATCATGCCAGTTTACAACATCAGTCTGAGATAGCTAAAGTTGACCTAATTACCCAGCAGAGGAGGAAAACGGCTACATTTCTGGATGATTCTTTAATATACATATTATATTAGTTTTAAATAAATTATAAAAAAAAAAAAAAAAAAAAACACAAAGCAATATTTGGTTAAATATGGCTTTTTTTTTTAATTCAAAAGTTATCGAATGTCACCTTGGGAGATCTCGGGTCAGGCGGACGAGCGTAGAGCTCGTCGTCGGCCAGCTGCGCTCCAGCGGGGACGGTCTCAGAAGGCCGTGTGCCGTTGTAAATGTGGAACTTGCAGTGGGGATTGAGGGCCATGGCCAGCAACTCCAGTAGCGGGAACCAGTCCTGAGACAGCTTGGCCACACACAACTCCACCAATCGGTGTGTGTTATTAATGATGCACCTCTGAGAGACAGAGACCGGGGAAGAAATTAAACGTTAAGATGGATAGTGTTAGAATGAAATGAACATAAAGCACGTCACATTTTGACCTCTTTATTGAAGACATTTCGTTATGAAAATATGGAATGCAACAACCTCAATTCAACATGAGCCAGGATGTTGTCATTAAAATGCCAATACGCTGTTCCTTTTCACATCGATTGTGACTAATTAATGTATCTGAAGAAAGCAGATATTCACGTTTAATATTTTACTAAAATTCAAAAGGGGTTTTACACCATTTTAGTCATCAAGGTACTGCACAAGCAACAAGAAATGTGTTAAAAAATACAAATTAAGAGCCAACATGCATTCAAATAAAAAGTCAACATTGTTTAGACCAAAGTCTAAAGCAAAAAAAACAGAAACCATTTCCCCCGAAGTCCTTGAAGTCTCTTGAGGTTCCAGAAATCAATCTTCCCAAAACAAAAGCCAACCTCGTCTATTTCTAGTAATAACACAATAACATTATTGATCGCTCCTCGTGCTGCTCTTTTCCCCCTTTGATCTTCACCAACTGAACATAAAACTTGATTTTGGGGACTTGTTTCAAACGTAAAAGATCAACGCAGATTTCTGTAAAGATGGGGCCCCGATAAACACTCACATGTATCTCAAACTTCCAGCCGCTGACTGCCTCGTCTGTCAGGATTTTTGTGAAGGAAATGGTTAGACCGTCCCGGAAAAACCTCTGACATGCCTCACATTTCACATCCAGTCCTGTGAGGAGAAAACAAGAAGAGACAAACTCACAACTTTAACATCAAGTGTGAAACATTCAGCTTAAACAGCTGTCAGGGTACAAATGTCTTCAGGAAGTTTTGCGCAGATGTTGGCAAATAGATTTGTTTTTAATAGAGACAAATGTGTTAATGCAAATAAAAAAAGGCTCATGAATCAAATGTGCTTATTAGGGAACTCGTTCTTATTCTGTTTATACTTTTCTAATCTTCCACAGAAACTTTCCCTGTAAGAGATGAGTAAAAACTACATCTTTATTCTCTGCACAAAAACCTTTCCAAACTAAAGAAAAGCCAGTGGCATTTCAGCAGCATAAAGAAGTTGTGTCAAGGCTGATCCAGCAGTGAGTTTCTCTAAACTCAACTCCTTTTTATTCCAAAGAACAAGTTTTCCTATGTTTCTTAATACATTTGCTTTTGATTTAAACCTTCAAGGCATTTCAGCTAACTGAAAATGTTATCTTAATAAAACAAAAGCTATTAATCCTTATTAAAACTGCCTTAAGAGAAGATACATTTGAGTTTACTGAGTACTTGAAAGATTAACTTTGAACTAAAGTTTGAACAAATATATCTAAACCCAAACTATTAAGCCTGTTGAATCAGAATGAAATTTTTTTTACTTTGTCCAGCTGTTAAAATATGAGGAGGGAAATTTATTTTTCTATATCGTTAATGATGCAATCATAATGTCACGTTATGCCCAAACTTTTTGTCAAATTCTTAAATGGTAATGAGAGTGAATTCTACAAATTCACTACTGACTTGTTGAAAACAAAAGAGTCACTTTGGTTTAGACTATTTTAGCAGTTACAGTGAGATCCTCTCTTGGAAAAGACTGAGGAATGGGAATGTTGGGAATGTCCGCTCAGGCCACCTGAGATGCTGGGTTTAATGCAAAAAGTTAGTGTTCAAAGTTAGTGTCATTTTTCCCCTCCTTGATGGTTGCTTTTGGCTACATATCACATTTTACTCACCTGATAAGTTACCAGGGGGCTGAAGTTAAAAACCTCTTTAAAAAGAGGGACAGCATGAAGACTGGAGATAATTGTGCCCTTGTAAGAGTTTGTTTGCCTTCGAGAACATAGTTGACGTCAGGATTATTTGTTTATATACAATACTTGTAGAACTCCAATAGTTCTAAAGTGTAAATTTATATACAAGGAAAAGAAAGTATAAGTTTTCACATAAGGAGTTTGTCTTATGGTGAAAAAACATGACACCATCTTTACAGCATGATTAAAAACAACAGAGCCCTTAAAGAAAATCAAACAAAATATAGGTCAAAGAACATTTCTGAATGGATTTTTACATGCGAATCATCGAGTACAACTGATTTTCAATTAGCAATGCTTTTTCACAGGTTTCAAAGTGTGGTGCTAACTCATCATTTTCTACAAAAGTATCATGGCTGGCCAACAACTTTGTGTATAGACACAAACTTGTAACAGTACTGCCAACGTAATTTGTCTAACAAATATAGTAATAGAAAAAATATGCATATGAAAACAGTAGTCACATATACTGTTTAAATCTTCACATTTTACTAAGAAATAAAATCTGTACCGTTTCTCATATCATAAGTAAATTTGAAACAAATATCAGCTGAACGCTAATGTCACAATGCATTGACTAAAAAGAACATGCTGCACTTTCCTACCTTTTTTACTCAGGTCTATAGCAGCTTCCAAGAGGACTTCCAACTCTCCTTTTGGCAAAACTGGAACCACCCATCGAGGCCTGAGATATATTAAAGAAAGATAAATCAGCAGGAATACCAAAATAATGCAGAAAACATGCACAACAGCGTCATAAATATTATTCAGCTGCATCCCAATCTCCTTAAATGCCAAGTCATTGAGAAGTGTTTTCCACTGCATGTGTGAACAACTTAAACTTCTTTTACTAAATTTAATTTGGAATACATCGACATACATAAAAATATCTTAGGATGCAAACTGAATTAAAAGCAACAAGGCATAAAATGAAAGATACTTTTAAAAAAACTTAACAACAGTAAAACGTTTTTCATTTGTAACAATGCAGAGCAGGACAGGGGTGGACCGACTCCACTAAATCGGAGCTGGCAGACGAGCAGATACCTGTTAATCATGTCATCAAGCTTCGCCAAGTCAGTGTGAGGAAAAGCAGGCTCTTCCTCTTCCAGCTGAGGGGGGCCTTCGCCCTGGCCCTGCTCATCTGGTGGGCTCACGGGGGAGTTCTCATTAGATGAATTAGGAGATGAAGTCTGGAGATAAATAAATACGCCAGAATAAATTTGAAGAAGCTTTAAAATGCAGGTGGAAGACAAACACTCAAAAGAATACTGCATGTAGCAAAGACAGCAGCTACAGTATCAAATATTGCAATTACGCCATCAGTTGTAATACGTCCACATTCTCATCTCCTCCTCTCCCTCTCTAATTAACATCCTTGGTGCTGAAACGTGTGTCAAGTGTGGGCAACTACCGCAGTGAAGCTCAATCCACCCATGCAAGGCCACAGGATTGATTAAATTCAAAAGTGCTGTATAAAGGAATCACTTCCAACCAAAATATCATGGCTCAACTTTCAGGCTGATTTCTCTTTGAATCGGCTTTTAGATCTGTTAAACGGCTTAAATAATTAAACCTGAAAGTCTTAGTCTCAAGATATGAACTAGGTAGAAGTGAGTTTATACTAATTCAGGTTTGATATGGAAAGAAAACACAAGATATTTTATTTTAACTGTGTAGCTTTTTGGTTAACTGATAAAAAAAAAAAAAAAAAGTGAAAATCTGCCTGAAAATCTATTCTGCATTTTTAAGATACGCTTATTTTAGTCATTTTTAACTTTTCCATACACAAGTCATAAAAAGAACAACAAAATCATGCATGCTGGGGAAAAAAAACAAAACAAAAATAGATATTTAAATTTCTGTCAATGGCAAGCACCCAAAGTCAGCACTGAAAAAAGTGTAGATGGAAGCATGAGCTTTTTATGCCTTTACTTCAACAGCTTCATCAAAATCAAAATAGAATCTTTCCTGCATATTTTTTTTAAATGTACAGGAAACGAAATTGCAGCTCAGTCAGTAGACAACGTTGTAAAACAAAACAATCATAATCAAACCTTATTGTATTTGTTAAGCAAACGATTTTTTTACACATCTTTTTCAAAATTTAAAGCTTTAACTCTTCACAACAATTGATCGACAACTGAATCCCTCCAACTTAAGTGCAATTATTTTTAATGTGTGTCATGACCTTTAAGTGAATCCTTCTCTATTAATTAATTTATTTAGTTGCAAACCACTTGTTATATATTACCAACACACATTTAGTCCTTCTGGCTTCATCATACGATTATAAACTTTTCTGTTGTAGACACCTGCAAAAAAATAAAAACTCCATCCAGATCCTGTAGATCTGTGAGCCAGTAAAAGACAGGTCCTATACAGGCTTTGTGGTACGGTTTCTATTGTTCTGCTGGGTAGCTGAACAAACACACACGTACAAAGACACAGGTGTTTTTCCTAAAATAAGCCTTTCTAACAATACTTGTCAATTCATCATACCTTTAGTGTTCGCATAACACACCGATGCTCATTTATCCACGCTGACGCACAACAAAAAACGAACGCAGGAATAATGCGTTCGAGGTAGAAACTAACTAATTAGCATGTGGGAGAATCCCAGGGTCGTCAAACTTAAAATGATCTGATGAAGCATCTCATAAAGAAGCAAGGGCAAAGGGATTTTCCTTTTCTTTTATATCTAGATGATAATGAGAAGCTGCACATCGAGAGGAAAAGAATGATACGCATTGGTGAGTGGGATCCATATCTGAGAAATATAAAATGTGGGGGAGTACGGTTAAGGCTCCTTCTGCTTGGCTGACCTACATAGGCAGCTTGCCTCTCACATCTCAACACAGCTCATCTCTAACCACCACAGGCCTGCGCGCGCGCGCACACACACACACACACACACACACACACACACACACACACACACACACACACACACACACACACACACACACACACTTTAACCATCACTCTGGAGTCTCTATTCATTCATTGCCTCCCTTTTACTCTCTCACTCTTTTCCATTTTCTTCTCTCCCACCCTTTAGGTCCCAACTGGCCTCTTTGTGTTGCTAGGTGGGAGCAAAACTGATTTAAAATGAAACTAAATGTTGACATGTGCAGTTCGAGGTTTACCGACCTGGTTCTGTGGCAGTGGGGGTTGGCTCTGAGCATCAGGTGCCTGGCCCTGGCCCTGACTGTCGTTGCCCCCCACCGGAGAGCCACGCGTGGTGGCCGTCATGCTCGCCACAGGGCAGATCTTGGCAATCTTGGCCTCTTAGGGAGCGCTGGCCAGGAGGGAAATCACAGCCACCTCAGCTGTACAGCGGAGGGAAGAGAGCCCGAACACACAAGAGAGGGTCGCAAGCACCTGGAGGTCTGGGTGTACCGCTGAGACCATTGCATAACCTGGTGAACAGAAGAGGATCAAAGGTCACGCTCCTGGCAGCCCCAAAGTAAAAGGATTTTCTTGTGCTTTTGTCAAAGAAAAAAACAAAAGAAGCCCAACTCTAGTCAGGTGCAATGTCTTTATCTCTCATCTGTGGTTGAAGGATATGACTAAGGCAATCTCTATTTTAATCACAGGTCCTCCGAGTAAAAATATCACTTTTAACGAAAAGCACGAGCATTTCATCTCCGTGTGAGGTTTTGTCAACTTGTGCAGGTACATGTCGAGAAAGTACAGGACGTTTAAACTGAGCAGATCTTGATCACATTTTACAGCAGATTGTTCGCATATTCAAATTCTTTATGACGCAACATTACCTTATCACTGACCTCTGCTGGTGAAAACCTAAGACTGGGTTGAGTGTATGACTAAAGGTCAATGATGTGACTGAAGACATTTTACATGTCCATAATCTATCATAATAAAAGTAAGTCTCCGTTATAACAGAAGAGCCTTAAATGTACTTTTTTTCCTTCAGATTTCTTGTTATTTTTAGATAAACACAAAGTGCGTCTGTGGACCCTTACAATTTTATAGTTTGAACACCCTTCTTTTCATATTTGTAGCAGCTACTTTGAATGACAGTTGGATGAAAAACATAAATGATATCCATTCAGATTCCACGTTGTTGTTGGTAGGGAGTGTCAGGAACATTGTTATGCGGTTGAAATATTTTTTGCAAAGTCGAAGCATCTTTCCTCTTGAATTTTTCACAGGTCCTTAGATACAGAACCAGAAAACTTTGCATAACAACTGAATTTATGCTATAGATTGAAAAATAACTGGACAAAACCAAATTTATAAGATATCTAGTATAGCCTTAATGTTTTTCTTGCATTTCAGCTTTCTACTAAAACATGCATGTCAGAATAATCAATTATTCTATACCACACAAACAATAAATTCAAGGCAAGATACTCTGAAACACTTCAAATCACACAATAAGACATACTGCAACATGTCTGATAAGAGAAACTTCATTTCATGTCGTCTTCAATCTGAAACGTGGAAAGAATTCAAAATAATTCCACATAATTGCATATCAGGAAACAAGAGTCGAGGAAGTAAATGAAAGTAATACTGAAAGAGTCAAAACTCACTGAAAAACTTTAAGATATAGCACACAACCACAGGATACAAACACATTCCAACTATATACACGTTTTTAAATAAATAAGTTTGCAACCTCACACATTACCATAATCTGGGTTAAACACTGCGAATACTTAAAGGTCCTGGACAGAATTTAATTTATTTCTGTGAGAAAGGACAGAGTCAGAGATCATCTGTGCTGCTATTGACCAACAGCTGTCATTCACACGTGCTGACTGAAATGAGTACCGAAATCTTTGAACATTGCTAAAGTGAAATATAGCATGAAAGAACAAACCCCACAGGCTTCATACCAAATATTTCCCTGCTGCATAGGATGACTGTGCACACACTCCGGGGATGTTTACAGCAGATCCGTTGTCTAATCAAACACACACAAGATTCAGCAGGGTTGTGCTTGGCAATCTCTTTCCACTTCATCTATCCAGGCAACTTACTTATAAAGTTTTAAAAATATAAACTAAATCGTGTTAAAAAAAGGAAGTAATTTACCTTCCACGCTTGAACACCTGGTAACAAATTCTGTTTTTTTTAACTTCCTTTTGACTACATTGCTCAACGTTACCATGTTACAGTGTGTATTAGGAGGAAGGACAGCACTAAAATGTTCATCGGTTTTAAGTTAATTAATCTAATATCAACAAAGACCCATATGACTGAGTGCCATTATTTCCATTCATCACACGGCCTCTGCTCAGCTGAACATTCTGCGCAGGAATACCAAGAGTTTATCAGATCAACTCACGAATGCAAAAACAGAAAAGACAGCGAAATCAGTATGAAGGGGCTGACACGCATTAAATACCAACAAGTAAACAAACTCAAAACTTATAAAAAGAAGCTAGAAAAATATCACTGTTGAACCTCTCACCGTTTATTAACAGATACTTTTTAAAAAGTATTTATTGAAATATTATTTTCTAGTGCTTATGTAAAACTAGAATGATTACTACCCAGGTGTAAAATGTCCTTTGCTTCAGCACCTTCAATGCTAGTTGAGTGTACAGTAGAGACAGAGGGTATCAAGGCAAAATCTGGAGAGTTTCTATGTATTTTTTAAAAGTTATTAGTATTTAACTACCTGCTCGAATGAGCAAGTGTTGATTTTATGACACCAGGAAAACACGGTTTATGTTTAAGTTCTTATAAAAGTGAAACAAAAACCAGAAATGTGTTTGATTAAGCGGCTAAAGCAAGGATATTTTGTGCCCAAACCAATTTAGTGACCTGATTTCTGCCATTTCAAACATATCTCTCCTACTTGTTGTAAATGTTTTTACCAACATTTTTAAATAATGTAACAACAGATCTCCAAATGTGTCAAAAATGTTATAGAACCTATGTCAGAGTGGGTGATTCGAAAAAAGTTACTTGCTGATCTACGGTGTTGTGCAAGTTGGTGTATAGACCTCAAGGTAGTTTGGTTTTTTCTACATCACACACAATGGGGTTCAGGTCATACTAAATGTTATACAGTCCATTATTTAACTACACAAGTGTCTATAAAAACTAGATAGTTGTCAACTTAAAGTCTATGTTAAGGAAATTGTAGTCAGATTCAATAAATGCCAGTTACTGGCAAAAGATTACTACTAAAAAGATTTGTGATTTGATTAGGGTTCAAAGTCTTGTATTTTATAAATGTCAACTCGTATATATTAGATCAGAACCAAAATACATAGAGGAAGAGTGTAATATAAGGTCTTCCAAAAATAATACAAAAATAGGTTGAATTGCATGGAAGATCAGGACATTTCTATATTTATCTCAACCAGTCAGTAAAATACTCATCCACAAAGAAACATTGACTGATTTAAAAAAATGGTGAATGTACATGAGAACAAAATATTATATTTACAGGTATGAAACTGAGGTATGTAGGGACCAAATGGCAGCAACGGATATGAAATTGGGGTTAAGAACTGGTGAAGGGCCGAATTGACCAGATGCTAATAAACATCAACACAAACAAAGCAGTTTGTCATCCTTGCTTCCAGTTCAGTGCACACAATTGGATCAACGAATATTTTTTTTCAAGCTTCAAAAAGTGCTTCTATTCTGCTGTATGAATACAAAGCTGTAAGGAAATGCTTATGTTGTGCATTTCCAAATAAAAATGAGGAAAGCGTAAAAATTCATGAGACCAGTGGAGACATCTGGACAGATGTGTTGTCCTATTCTATACACCTACTAATTATAAAATCAAACATTGTTTGACTGCATTGTCCTTTATATATGTTTTTTTCTTACTTGTAACAGGGATTGGTAATGAATATTAAAGTTCAAAAATAAACCTCTAACCTAAAATAAAAATCCTCTTTGAAACAGGATAAAACCTGTTATTTATGCAACCCAAAGATACATTCTGAAGAATTTAGGTCACAAGACAAGGTGCAACACCGGCTTTTAAATATTAGCACTCAAGTTATTCCCACGCATTTTGTTGATTCGGTCGAATAAAATTAGCACGTTTCTCGTCAGGTTTCTTCAAAACTAAGAGGTCGAAAAGTTTGACAAGTACGCAGCAACATTACGTAATTAGTGCAACGACCAAGCATTGACACCTGGTAGTTTTGGGTCGTTCACGCCGGTTCCTGCGGTTCGGTTCGGTTCGGTTGGAAGGCGATCCGCCCAGACAGCGGAGCTTTGAGGCGGTGAAGGCCTTACCGTCCAAAGCCCACTGCGCTGTCACATAGTCAGGCCTCGGCGTCCGTTTGGGCCTTGACGAAACACTCGCCCTGCAAATATGTGCTTCAAAAACGGACGATCCGAAACACACAGCGAAGCTGCTTCAAAAATGAAGTTTCTGATTACAAACGATCACTTGTCACGCCGTTCTTGCTGACTAACTATGTAACAAGATCGCCATTTGCAATGAGCGACGGCCGAGCTAACAGGAGCCAATCTAGACAGTTAATGTTAGCCAACTGTTAGCTAGCGAGTAAACATATTTGAATAAAAATAACTTGGCAGATTATTGACATGACTATATATGCTGGGATTCAAGCAATAAAATGTAGCTGACTTATCGCCAGTCTGCAAACATTTCAACATTACGAATAAGTTAGCTAGCTATTCTTTGCAAAGGATGACAGGGGAGGCGTCTATTTCCTGAAATCCAGCAGTGTTCTGATACGTATTCCTAAAGTTAGAACAAGGGTTAAACATTAAAAAATACAACATACTGGTGGCTTTGGAGGTAATAAATGTAAATAGTAGCATTTCTTTCAGAAAGCAATCGCGAAGTGCATTATTTAAACAAAAATTGGTTGCATGTTCATGCCGCTAACTTGTAAACACGGGACGTTTAAAGGAAATGTTTCTTATCAGAATGTAGACAGTATCGAGGTCCCTTTGCGGGTAGCTAACGTTAGCCTCAACTCTGTGAATTTAGAGACATATTCTTACGGCCGTAGATTAAATTCAATTTACGTTGACACATTCAGTAATTTGGAAGCCACCAGAGAAAGCAATGTCAGCAATTGAGAAATACAAGTATCGCTAAATGCAGCAACGTTACCTTGCACACAGCACCAGCTGACGCTAACAGTAGCTGGCTAACAATCAGCAGTCAACATACTGTGCTAAGCAGCTAACAACTCACCAGGAATTTGATACGACTTCCCCTCTATTCACGGGATACGTCCAGTCTCCAGCGATTGTGTCGTCGTATATTACATAAACGCGGCCTATATCAGTGGCAGTTTCGCAGGGTACCAAACCTGTTACTAGAAAAATCTAATTCCTACGTTTTTTTTCCTCCGCTTTCTGGGTGTTTTTCCTGCGTCACCGGCGCGGTAACAGCCCCCTAAACTCTATCTAGTCCGGTTTCTGGGGCTTGTCACCTCGGTCCCAGCAGTCACTCACAACTTGAATCAGCTCAACATGGCGGAAGCGCAGTCCGACACAAACGCTTCTTAGTAAAACAGGCCAGACTGCTGTGTGAACTCCAACACTCCGGCAATGTCTACGAGCTGGTTTGCATCACAACCCCGACTGGCTCTGCTTAACACAACACCCGCTGAATGGAAGAGCATAAAACCCCACTCGATTCCGATACGAGGCTCCAGTTCCAGTAATTAAATCCATTCCTGGTTTTGACTGAAATGAGGCAGAAACAAATGAACAGCTGTGGCATTTCACTGTAACGCCACCTATCGGACGGGGTGGGCATACAAGAAAGCGACTTTTTTTATGTTTCCTTTTAAGAATATAAAATCATCAACCAACACCATATATAATAATAATAATAATAATAATAATAATAATAATAATACATTTTATTTGTAGGCGCCTTTCTGGACACCCAAGGTTATCTTGACATAAAAAACAAGTACATTATAAAATACATACCAGCAATAAAAAAAAAAACACAAGATTTATAAAACAGTACAAAGATAATTAAAAGCTATATGCTAGTTCAAACAAATAGGTTTTGAGTTTGGACTTAAAATATTGCAAAGACTCGATGTTACGGAGATCAGGTGAGAGTGAGTTCCAGAGTTTGCTTTGTTATATTTTATTATTTATAAATTATTTTATTTTATTAATATTGCTTTGTTATCTGAAGTGTATAATGTGGCATGGCACAATAAATGAAATAAAAATACTAAACAATTACATTTACCACAATTACATTTACCATGGTTATAATTAAATAAAACATAACGAAATGTAATAAGTAAGCGTATTCCTAAATTTTTACAGGACGGGGTGGCCATGCAAGAAAGCGACTTTTTTTGTTTCCTTTTAAAAATATAAAATCATCAAGCAGCAACACCATATATGAAGTGTATAATGTGGCATGGCACAATAAATGAAATAAAAATACTAAACAATTACATTTACCATGTTTATAATTTAATAAAACATAACGAAATGTAATAAGTAAGCGTATTCCTAAATTTTTACAGGTGTCGATACTTTTGAAATAGATTGTTAAATATTTAGGTTCACTGCTTAAAATCTAAATCTCAAATCATTGGAATTATGTACATGTATTCTATATTTGCATAGAAATGAACAGTTGCATTTGGCCTAACAGCCTCAGTCACTGTTATTGACACCTGTTATTACTATGTCAGTCAAGATTTTGGCTTGGAAAAATTATTTAACATTACCATGGTCATATTTTTCAACAAAATAAAACCAGAATCCATCTAAAGTTTTATTCAAATTCAGAAATACGTCTATGACCCCATAGGGGAAATATATGTTGCTGTCTCATTTAGTTGAAGAGTCATAAGCTATAAGTTAGGGCTTTTATATAAATTAATTTGGGACAAGCTCTTGTTTATATTATCTATGCTTGATGGTGTATTTATATTTTGCATTAGACTTTACACAATAACAGCCCCATCTGAATCAACCATCAAAAATAAGGTTTTTAATCTTTTATCTATTCACAAGCATTTTAGATGTACACAAAATGTTTTCCCAGCTCAGGAGGGACTACATAACAGAAATAAATACATTAGTTGTAATTTATTATGTTGATAAAACAGGTACATTTTCCTTTGTACATGTGAAGCTGCTGATTTTTTCAACCAGTACCATGATTATCATGGGGCTCCTGGGCTCTGAGCAGAACTAAATATCTTCTTGAAGGTTGGTGAAATTATGTTTGCTTTTTGAAGCTATAAGTTATCAAATGATGACATTCATACAGTGTGTCACTGAAAAGTTACTTTTTTTTTTACAACACACAAGATCATAATTTGGAATAATAGATTCTCTAAGAACATTTAAGTTGCTTCAGAGTTAATTTCCTGGAAGACAAACAGCATGTCCTTAATTATAATGATTTCAGTCTGAGGGTTTAACTTCACACTGCTGGTTACACAAAACTTTATTTTTAGCTTTAACCATCTGGATAAAGTGATTTGATGTATGTTTAGTAACACTTTTTATTCCTACTTTATGTATTGAAAACATTTATGTTTGATCCGGGAATTTAATAGAAATGTAGTTTTCTCTTTCTCGTGAGAGTTTTCCCAAACTCTAATGAGTTTGAGAATATCCCTCATTAAATTTCTTTTTCAAAAACATATAACTAGATACGGATTATTTATTTTGCAACCTAAAATGAGACATTCATGTTAAAACAATGAATGAAATGTGTCCCATATTTTTGACTTTAAGATTTTTTTTATTTTTTTTTTATTGTTTTGCATATTATTTTAATTTGTGTAGTGTGTATTAATAAAGATATTGACACCTTATAGTATTGTGCAATAAAACCTGCCAGGGAATAAAAACAAAACTCCTGTAAAACCGTCGTCTTGATAAAGATGGTTTGGGATGAAACTTTAATTTTTTTTTCTCCTACATACACCTCACAACTTCAATACTATAGTTTACATGAACTAGCAAACAAAACATATTTAAGCAATTAAAGTAGTACACTGTCACTTGTTTCTAGGGCAACAATTTCAGAAGCACAGCTTAAATGACAAACTGCCACAAGCTGTCAAACAAAGTCACAAACACTCAAACATCTCACCTGTAAGTCGGAATAGTCTGAATTGTAAACATGATGTAAGCATTTTTTTCGCTGTCAAAGCCATCCAGTCTGGTTAGAAAATCCACATAAACTGCAGAATATTATCGAGTCTCGCTCTTTTAAAAGAATCCTGTCTGGGTTTTCTGTCTCTCCAACCTGTATGCTAATTATCTCAGATATCAAAGATGGCGGGCTAGCAGCATTGAAAATCTTATCCGTAATGACTTACTAAATTAAGCAGTAGCTGACTTTTTGTTGTTTACAGAAGCGACTAAGTCATTGCAGCGCTGCTCTTCTCATAGAAGAAATGGTGTGAGAATACGAGGAAAGTGTCTTTTGAGGAGGAGCGGGCCGCTACTAGCCGAGAGCTTCCCGTTGTCTGGCTGTTTGCGCAGCGGAGCAGCTAACTAGCCTATACCGTCAATTTTTAAAATGGCCCCGGTGCAGATTGGGTCAGATGGGCCCCTCGTCCCGCTCGGAGGTCCCGTTGTCTCGGGTCCACAGCCACCACCTCCCGGGACCCCAGCTACACCGGGCGTCAAACTAAGCCTGCTTATTGAATTTCTTCTCCAGCGGACTTACCATGAAATTACCCTGCTGGCTGAGCTGTAAGTAACAGTTAGCTTAGCAGGCCCACAGGCGGGCTAATAGGCTAACACTTGTAACTTTAGAGCTGTAAAATAAACTCTTGCTGTTTTATTACACTCAAACAATCACTATGACATTCATACTAATTTGTTATATTAAAGAAAGACTCAATGCTTTCTTAAGGGGCGTACAAGTAAATAACTTGCTACTACCGCTTCATAATCAGTGATCAGAAGTACAGTAAGTACAGCGTTGTTAAATCTACCACCCAAGCTCATCTGTAAAAATCAGTAAAAGCTGTTGTTCATATCGTTCGTTTCCTTTAAACAAATGAATATCAGACTTCCTTTGTTGTTGTGCTGTTTACCCAAAATCAGTTACTTATTTGAGACCCTGTCACTTATAAGCTCCCACACTCACATCCCCCTGGTGACGTCACATAAGGCAACCCACGTAATTTGGGTTGTTTTCATATTTCTTTATTCTTTTTATTGCATGTTTCCAATACATCATGTTTTTTTGTTTTTTTTACTCGTAACAAAGTATACAAAGGTTTTTAACACATTCAAAGCCACAATATATATAAATATAAATATCCATCAGAGGTTGGAGGAGTCAACAGAGTCAAGCAATCAGTCAAAAAGTTTGAGTGACTCTGTGACAAAGTTTGTGGAAAAAGAAGGGCAAAACACAATGTTATAACTTTTTAGTGCTGTGATTTAAATGTGGCCTTGATTTAAAACCCATGTTTTTGTCTTGCAGGCTCCCCCGAAAGACTGATATGGAGCGGTATGTTTGCTTTAATATATTTCCTCCTATTTATTAAACACAATAATTAAATGCACAACTTTTTCTAGGGGACTTTTCTTTTAATTTGACTGTCGTTTCTTAAATTTCTTTTTCATGAAGAAAAATTGAGATCGTCCAGTTTGCAAGTCGCACCAGGCAGCTGTTTGTGCGTCTCCTGGCCCTGGTTAAGTGGGCAAGCAATGCGGGGAAAGTTGAGAAGTGTGCGGTACGTTGTGTTTAATGAAAGCCTCCTTTCATTAGGTGGAAGGAGTTAAGGTGTTAGGTGGTCTGTCAACAGAAGCACAAACGTCTAGCTGAACGAATCTCTCTGACTTGGCTTGTGTTGTGACAGATGATCTCCAGCTTCCTGGATCAGCAGGCCATCTTGTTTGTGGACACAGCCGACAGACTGGCTCTGCTGGCTCGGGACGCCCTGGTTCACGCTCGCTTGCCCAGCTTCGCCATCCCCTTCGCCATCGACGTCTTGACGACAGGGTCGTACCCACGCCTGCCTACTTGCATACGTGTAAGTCTTTAACCTTGATTTTTCTTTCCCCCTTAAGGCTGGATAAAAAGAAGATGCAGATTTAGATATTCTGACTTGTCTGTCTAATGTGTCGCTTTATTTACTTTTTCTGTCTTTGTTCAGGATAAAATAATTCCTCCCGACCCAATCACTAAAACGGAGAAGCAGACCACTTTAAACCAGCTCAATCAGATTCTGCGGCATCGCCTTGTCACCACTGACCTGCCTCCACAGCTGGCAAATCTCACTGTTGGTAAGCAGTTTGTGTAAAGCAGGGGTGTCAAACCCTGGAGGGCCGCTGCCCTGCGACTTTCAGATGTGGCTCTGCTGCACCACACCTGAATAGAATAATTAGGTCATTAGCAAGGCTCTGGAGAACTGATCTACACAAGAAGAAGGTAATTAAGCCATTTCATTTCAGTGTGTCCTAGCTGTGGCATATCTAAAAACTGCAGTACAGCGGCCCTTGAGGACTGGAGTTTGACACCCCTAGTGTAAAGGGCTTGAATTTTAACTGCCTACTGTTGATTTTTTTTTTATTTTTTAATTATTATTTATCTTGCTTATTTGTATATTTAGCTAATGGTCGTGTTAAGTTTCGGGTGGAGGGAGAGTTTGAGGCCACTCTGACGGTAATGGGAGATGATCCCGACATTCCCTGGCGGCTCCTGAAATTGGAAATTCTAGTGGAGGACAAAGAAACTGGAGGTGAAGAAGCCAATTCTGATTAGATTTTATGAGTAACATTCATAGTGTGGCCAAATATGTGATTTCCTCTTCTTTCTTTTTTTACTTTCACTGCTTACTAACAGATGGACGAGCACTGGTCCACAGTTTGCAGGTGAACTTCATCCACGAGTTGGTCCAGGCTCGACTCTGTGCCGATGAAAAACCCCTCCAGGACATGTACAACTGCCTGCGTATCCTTTAAACGTTTCTGTGTTTGCTCATCGAGACAAACATTTTCAGGGTGTTTCCTGGTCTGGATGCATGTGGAGAAAGTTTACGAGAGCAGGGGAAAAATATTGGTATTCGCAGACATATTTCTTCTTCCATTTTCTAACAGTTCAGTCCATCTTCAATGCCTAATCCCTGTAGAAAATCGTCCATGAATTTAGAGGAAGCTTTGTGTCTATGCTTTTAAAATTGATGCAATATGTATCGGTTTTAAATGCACTTTGTACATGTCTTTCGTGCAACGGTTCAGGTTTTGTCCAGTTCTGCTCTGACCCTCTGCAGTAGTGTGTGTGTTTGTGTGTGTGTTGAAGCATATAGGGTATTGACTGATCAAGCAGACAAGTGTAGAATTCCAATGAGAATCCCAGCTGCAGTAATGCATCCTGCCTACCTCCCTTTCATTAATTCTTAAATAACAAATCAGCTTTTTGTTAACGGCAAAGAAAGAGCAGCACTGTTCCTGCAAGCATCGGTCATCTGAGGTGTTTTTTCTTTTTTTTTAAAACCACTTACAGAGATGTGTGCTTCCACACCTGCCAGCATGTTTATGAAATATTGCTAAATTACATTTTCTGTCAATTGCATAGCTTTGACCCATATATTTAGCCAGACATTTGGATGCGATGGCAAGGCTTCAACCAACAAAATCTTGATATTAGTTTCTGTCAAAGTGAATCTTTCATGCAGAAATAGAAACAAGCAGGTATTAGCATTTAACGTAGTCGTCAAACTCTCACAGATGTAATCAAGCATGCGAGTTGAGCAAGACTGTGCTAATCACGATGCTAATCAGTACATCTCTGCACTGGCTCACCCACCCCCACATCAAAGAGCAGTCTGTGTGAGGCACAAGCAGCCCTTTAACTAATAATCTACATCTTGAAGGATGTGTGCGTGTGTTTTGAATGTCAATGCCGCGGCAAGTCAAATAGTCAACAGTCTACCTTGATCTATAATCCCCCCCCATATCATGCTTTTCTTTAACTGCACCTTGTCCAGATTCCTTTTGCCTGTCGCTGCAGCTTGAGGTCCTCCATTCTCAGACACTAATGCTGATCAGAGAGCGCTGGGGAGACCTGGTGCAGGAGGAGAAATATGTTCCGGCAAAATACCTCACGCTTTCCGTCTGGAAGTAAGGCTTCTACACTTTCAGACGGGGGAAGAAGATAAGGTTTAATAAAGAAACATAAAAAAAAATACCAAATTGTTTTTACTTGTTTCATCTTTACAGCCAACAGGTTTTGGGTCGAAAAACAGGCACAGCATCAGTGCATAAAGTCACAATCAAGATAGATGAATCGGATGGATCTAAGCCATTGCAAATATCTCATGAGCCTGCTCTCCCTGCCTGTGACTCAAAGTTAATGGAGCGAGCCATGAAGGTGAAATTAAAAATGAAAATGGTTTCTGTTCTTAATGTAATTTAACATTTAGACAGTTAGGATTTCCTTTGCATTTAGCTTGAGCTAAGTTTCTTTTTTCTCTCTCTTTTCTGACTTGTTTAGATTGATCATCTCTCAGTGGAGAAGCTGCTGATTGACAGTGTTCATGCCCGCGCCCATCAGAAGCTGCAGGAACTCAAGGCCATTTTAAAGACCAGCAATCCCAGTGATAACTGTATGTATTTCATCTTTGTTTCTACTTGACAGTCATTAAAACCTATGGCTTTTCTGTTGTGTTAGTTGGATGCCTGATGTAATAAGGCTCCATGTTCTTGTTTCTTTTTTCTTTCTCTGACATCACTTGAATATTTACTGAAAAGCATTGGAGTTTTTGGTTGCATCCTTTTTAAAGGTTTTTATCTTATTGCCAACCCATGCGATTTATTTATTTGTGTTTTTCTTTTGTACATTTCTGTCGTGATTCAGACTTGATTTCCATTCATTGTAGGCTTAAAATATCTTAAATTTGAGTTGGTGAAACCTGCAGAAACTCTTAACGAGAGTCTCAGTACGTTTTCCACATTTAACCAGATCGATCTGGATCAATTTCTCCCCCATGGTAAATGAAATGACAGCACAGCTTTACCAGAGGTTCTTTCTAAATCACATATTTTACTAGTCTCAGTCTTGATTTATCCCACTGTACGTTTTCCAGTCATATTTAGTGTTAAATTCTTGCTTGTTTTACTGTATTTTTTTCCTCCAGCCTTCATTGAGACAGCTTTGCCCACGCTGGTCGTTCCGATACTTGAGCCATGTGGTCGCTCAGAGTGCCTGCATATTTTTGTAGATCTTCATTCTGGCATGTTTCAACCCATGCTCTATGGATTAGGTAAGCAGCAGCAAATGTTAACTCCTCTTTTTTGGGTCCTGTGTTTTTGTGTTCGTTTTGATGATTAGCCTGATTCTTACACCAGTTCTGTATTGGTGTTGTGTTTTTAAAACAAGCTTTTAGTAACTTACACTTTTTGTATTTTAACTACAATTTGACTAGTTTAATTTAAAATGTAACTCCTGCTATTGATGATGTTTTTTTCCTGTCAACTTTCATCTGATTGTGTTGTTAAGCTTTGGCTGCATATTTATCTATTATTGTGATTTATTAGCTTTCTTCGTTCTGTCAGCCATAAATCCTGGGTTTGTTCTCTTTACAGATCAGTCTATGCTGGATGACATTGAAAAGACGGTCAACGATGATATGAAGCGGATTCTCTCTTGGCTTCAGCAGCTCAGGTAAGTTCATATAAACTAAATCAACCTTTATTTACTGAATGCGATAATTTACGAACACTATGCAAACACTGTGAGGCATTGATTCTTTCCGGTTAGGTTCTGGCTGGGGGAGCAGCGATGCCGACAGTCGGTGAAGCATCTTCCCACCGTTTGCTCCGACATCCTTCACCTCTCCAATTCGGCCACACACCCAGTGGGCAGCTTGTCCAAGCACAAACTCTTCATCAAGCTCACTCGTCTCCCACAGTACTACATCGTGAGTTTTGTCGGCCAGTTTATTGTTTAGACGTGTTAATTCCCATGCATTTATTTATTTATTTATTTTCAAATATTTTCTCTTGTTTCCTTGCCAGGTGGTGGAAATGCTTGAAGTGCCTAGCAGTCCCACAGCATTACAGTACAAATACTCTTTCCTATCAGTTTCTCAGTTGGAGGGAGAGGATGGGCCTATGTGCGCACAACTTTTACAGCTTTTTAAACCCAACCTGGAACACCTTGTCCAGGACCCAACAACAGGGAGAGAGGCTCGACCTGGAACAAAAAGAAAGGTAGTAGTTTATTTTATATCATTAAGAAATGGATGGGTTTAATGTGAGATTCTGAACTTTGTGTAGAAATATTTTGGGCACTGTTATCGTTTATAACAGTTAAATAGAAAGTATGGCGCAACTGCAAACCTGTCACGCTCACACTGCCTTCCTTAATAAGTTACTGTACATGCTTTAAATACACCTTCAACATTGTTCTCTGTCTTCTGCTCTGTAGATTGCTGGAGATCAAGGAGACTCTGAGCCTAAGAAGCCCAAGAGGTCTGGAGAAATGTGTGCTTTCAACAAGGAGCTGGCTCATCTTGTAGCAATGTGCGACACCAACATGCCTTTTATTGGTCTCAGAGCAGAGGTCAGTCAGCGTTTGGTCTTCAGGTGTACATTTCTGGATTCAAGGCTTGCATAATTCCCAGCTGATCCCAAATGGTTTTTCTTTCTCTTCGGAGTAGCTTTCCAACATGGCCATTCCAAACGAGGGAATGCAAGTGGAAGGAGACGGGAGTAGTCACTCAATCCGACTGCTAAAGTAAAACAATCTCTCTCTCTGTCTGTCGGTCATTTTGTTCTCTTCAATCTGTAAAATGCCAAACTGTTTACACCTCTTGTTTTCTAGGATTCCCCCTTGCAGAGATGTCGGAGAGGAAACCAGGAGAGCTCTGGAGCGCTCGCTCTTGGACTGCACCATTCGCTTGCAGGGCAGGAATAACCGGACCTGGGTGGCTGAGCTGGTCCTGGCCAACTGTCCGCTCAGCAGCACCAACAGCAAGGAACAAGGTGCTTTTTTTTTCTTTTTCCAAATGCACATCATTTCTTCCACTGAAAATAACTATTTTAGCATCTTTTTGTTGTATGTGATATGATACCTCTGTAATTTTGTCATTAATCATTATAGGAAAAAAATGTTCCTCTGTTTGCATTCTGACCCGTGTTCTCACTGAGTTTCCTTGTTCCACCAGCCTCCACTCGCCATGTGTATTTGACCTATGAGAACCCTCTGTCGGAGCCTGTGGGCGGGAGGAAGGTGGTGGAGATGTTCCTGAACGACTGGAAGGCCATCAGCCAGCTCTACCAGTGTGTTCTGAACTTTTCTTGCACGCTGCCAGGTGGGTGGATGTTGACCTGGAAAAAAAAAAAAAAAAAAAAAACGGTCTTCACATTTGCCAATGATCCAATTGCAGAAATTAGCGAGGCTCCTACACAGACCGGGAACTTTTAGGATTTTAATTAAGTAATTTCCAGGTGTGGAGAAATATAAAAAATTCCAGTCTTTTTTTTTTTTTTTAAATATCTTTCTCTTTCTTACTGTTTATTCCATGTCACATGCTGTAAAGCACTTTGGAATGCCTTGCTGCTGAAATGTGCTATACAAATAAAATTTGATTGATTGATTAATTGAATCAACTAATTAGGTAATTGATTAGCCATTAACTGGAGTACACAGACTCAAAAAGGCCATTTGCTGAAAAATCAACATGCTTAGAGCACTAATTAAACCAATATGACATGTATACATTTTGCATTTAAGATAAAAATACCTCTGCCTTTAAATATGTTTTAGTCAAATCTCTTCAAGTGTCAGTTTTAGCTTCACCTGGTTCAAATTCAATAAAGGAATGTTAAGTTATCGCCTTATAGGCATTAACATGTTTTTATTATTTAAAAAAGGAACTGAACTGAGTAACTTTGTTTTATATTAAAATATATTTCCAACATTTTATATAATTAGCTTAAGTGGTTAAATGAAAAATCTGTAGAATGTGCTAAAGTTCTCATGAATCCATCAGTCCATCTTTTTATCTTTTTTTTTACATGTATATTCTTTTATTAAAGTGGACCTTTGTATAAATATCTGTAGACAATTCAGAGTTAAATCTGGTACTCATGTCTTAACGGTTGTTCAAGAAATTGGACTTTGGAATTTTGTATCTTGAAAAATATAACATTTAGAACAACATGTAGGAATCCTGGACTCTGGGTCCTACGTTTTCTGCACAGGAAAAATCCACTTATATTTGTAAGCATTGTTTCTGCCGTTTAACGCAGTGACTTCTTCACTCCAGAAATGCCGCCCTATCTGAGCCAGTTCTCTGAGGTCCGGCTGTATAACTACCGCAAGCTGGTGCTGTGCTACGGCACCACCAAAGGCAGCTCCGTCACCATCCAGTGGAACTCCAACACGCAGCGCTTCCACCTGGCCCTGGGCACCGTGGGGCCCAACTCAGGCTGCTCCAACTGCCACAACATCATCCTCCACCAGCTGCAGGAGATGTTCAACAAGAACCCGAACGTGATGCAGCTGCTGCAGGTACACGGTCAAAACTCTTAAAACGGTACTCAGAGACAGTGCATTCAAGTGGCTTGCTTTGGTGTGCTGATTGGTGTGATGGATGGGAAAAACAAGTTAGATGATCTTTAAACCGCAGGAGTGTTGCATTTAATTAGCATTTATCAGTGCCTCAGGGATGTTGAGATGGTTTCCTGTGATTGCTGAGGTCTGAAGTTGCTGATTATGTGGCACTTTTTTCAAAACGTAGCTGTGGAAGTTGCATTTTAAGCTTTATTTTTTGCCATAACGTTGTCTTACAAAAATGTTCACATAACCTTCCCAAAAAAGACAAGATTTTAATGTGCAAAATCATGTCCTGGGGAGTTGTCAGAGTGCAAAAGATTAATTCTGTATTGGTCATTCAAGTTGATATGAGCTAATTACACGGTGTAAGCAAATCCTATTGAACAAAAATAGGACTGCAGAAAAAAAGTTATGAGAGTTAAATGGATTTTCCAAAATTCAGCCAAGTTGCAGTGATTGGTCATAGAAAATCGCAACTTCCTGGAGGGACTGATTTAACGAGCTGCGGTTAGAAATTAAAAGCATGAAGTTATTTCAGTACGAGTATTATCGAACAAGCTGCACAGATCTACAAAATAATTTTTCCTAAATTCTTATTTGTGACTTTCCAGGTGCTCTATGACACACAAGCTCCTCTCAATGCAATCAACAAGCTACCAACAGTGCCCATGCTGGGCCTCACCCAGCGCACCAACACTGCCTACCAGTGTTTCTCCATCCTGCCCCAGTCCCCCACGCACATCCGCCTAGCGTTCCGCAACATGTACTGCATCGACATCTACTGCCGCAGCCGAGGAGTGGTGGCCATTCGAGACGGAGCCTACAGCCTGTTTGACAACACTAAGATTGTGGAAGGGTTTTACCCCGCTCCAGGACTCAAGGTAAACAGGAGGAAGAGAGTTAAAGAGAAAAAACTCACACTTTTTTTTAAACTATGAATATATATGTCTATAGACATATATATATCTATATATATATCTATATCTATATATATATAAACATTTCTTGTGGGACTTCTCTGTGTGGCAAAAATTTGAGTCACATTCAGCTTAATTCTCTTCTGTGACTTGACACAGTTGAGGCTACCTCTCTCTAGCTGCTAATGTACCTTTGCTAGCTACCTTTTCTTCGCCTATTTATTGTGTGAGAGATGGGTTTGGGTAAGACTGACAGCGAAGATTGTACTTTACTGTGAAGATTAAGGCCTTAAATTAATTTCATAATGAGTTTTAAATTTAGTTGGTAAAGCCTGCAGAGACCCTGGTTTAATTCAATAAACTCATGTATTACTTTCTCTCCACTTCATAACTTTTTACTTCTTTGTGTTGCATAAAATCTGAATAAACATGTTGGTGCAAAATTAGCAACACTGAAGTGGTGTCACTAGTTTTGCTGGACACTAAAAATAACCCCAAAAAACAGTGATGTGATTCAGTTTTTCCACATCAAGCATTTCTCTCTCTCTCTCCTCCTTCAGACATTCCTTAACATGTTTGTGGACAGCAGCCAAGACGCCCGCAGACGTTCGGTCAACGAAGACGACAACCCTCCCTCCCCGGTGGGCGTCGACGTGATGGACAGCCTGATGAACCAGCTGCAGGCTCAGCAGCAGCCCCAGACCATGAGAGGAGGCGCCGGAGGCGTATACCCGCCTCTTACGTCGCCGCCACCGAATTATCTCGCCAACGTTACTCCGTCCCCCTCCATGATGCCCACACAGTCGCCAGGTAATGGTACATCGTGATTCCCTCTCATACTTGTGAGTGAGGATGTCGTCTCATCTCATTCAGACATCTTGTTCTAAACGATGAATTTTTAGTTTGACTCTCATGTCGTCATGGTCACCGACATATTTGTTGCCGGAGCAAATCATCTGAGAGCTTCTGCTGCCACGTGTTCCCTTTATAGTTTGATGAAACTTTGAGACCATTTGTGTTTCTCATGCCACATGTGCTCATAGAAAAAAAAGCTTGTGTTCAGCCATGTTCCCTCCCTCCATTGGTCTCCATCTCAGCCCTCCAGCCAGACGCTACGGCCTCTCCGTCCAGCTTTAGCTTGTATGCTCACGAGTGATTGCGGGTGTGTGTGAGAGGAGCAGAGTCTTATGAGCCATTTGACGTATGTGTGTGTGTGTGTGTATATGCAGGGAACATCCATGCCTCTGGCTCCCCTAGCGGAGCTTTGAGGGCGCCCTCTCCTTTTGGCCCCACCCCGTCTCCGTCGTCTCTGGGCATAGCCATGGGCCAGACCAGCTTTGCCAGTCCCCACGGTAAGCAGCAGGGAGGGCCGTAAATGCTGGTCCCTGCTGGGCGAGGGGCTTGAACAGGTTGAAGCGAACATGACCGAGCCTTTTGTGCGCTGCAAACATTTAAGACTTGTAAAGCCAGGACACGCAGTGGTGTATTTATGACTGTGATTGTTATGTTTAGTGACTGATTCTTGGCTCTCTTCTATCTAGGTCCTCTGGACCCCAGCTCTCCTTACACCATGGTGTCTCCCAGCCACAGGGGCCAGTGGCCAGGCTCGCCCCAGGTGTCAGGGCCTTCTCCTGGGGCCAGAATCCCCGGCATGTCCCCTGGTAATCCTTCGCTGCACTCGCCTATTCCTGACCCCAACTCTCCACGTGCCGGGAGCAGTAAGTACCGCTTTCTCCATACTAATACAACCCCTGGCAAAAAGTATGGAATCACCAGTTTTGGTTGAGCACTCATTCAGACATTTCATGATGTAAAACAAACTCAGATCAGAAACATGATACAATAATAAGGTCATTCCAAAGTGCAACTTGTTGGCTTTCAGGAACCCTCAAAGAAATGAAGAGAAAACATTGTAGAAGACAGTGAATGATACTTTTATTGACCGAGGACAGGGAAATAAAAAAAATTGAAGGTACGGTTTATAGTATGGTGCCCTCATAGTCCAGAAAATACGGTAATTGGTCTTAAAAGATTTTTGAAAACGAATTAATTATCTGCAAATAATGCCATCTTTGAGTGTCTCTGCTGTAGTAGTGACTATCATGTAATTTTATTATCACTAGATGGCAGCAGGTACAGAGCATTTTACATTAAAACAAAGAGAATTAGTGATGCTTGAATGTTACTACATTCATGTATAAACACCACAGTGTTTTTGCTCTGTTAGGTGTATTTTTGAAGTGGACATGTTACGTGCAATTTGAAATGAGAAATGTAAAATATGATAAAAATACTTTTTTTGTTTATTTGATTCCTATTCAAGACACTTTGATAAGAATGACTATATATCTAATATAGGCAGCTTCAGAGTGTCTTTGTTTACATTTTTGTAAAATGTAAACAAAGGGACTTGGGATTTTTTCAATTAAAACAATGTACCTTGGCTCAAAAAGGTTGAAAAACACTATGACTTAGATCATATTAAGTATATTAAATTCTGTGTTTTTCTGCCTTTTCAAAATCCCCTGTTTTTTTCCCCTATCTTTGCATTAGGTTCCCAGGTCATGCCTACCAGTATGCCTCCTCCCCGAAAGCTACCTCAGCGCCCCTGGGCTGCATCCATCCCCACCATCCTCTCCCACAACGCCTTACACGTGCTTCTGCTCCCCTCACCCACCCCCTGCATGGTACCCGGCCTGGCAGGAAGCTACCTCTGCTCGCCACTGGAGCGCTTCCTGGGTTCTGTTATCATGAGACGACACCTACAGAGGATCATCCAGCAGGAGGCGACAGTGAGTGTCTCGCCACCAATCGGTTGTCTGCTTCTCGCGTTTAATTTGAGCGCTTTCAGTGCAATCACCTGCCGTGTCGCATCTGCTCCAGTTATCGATCGTGAACTCCAACGAGCCAGGCGTGATCATGTTCAAGACGGACGTCCTCAAGTGCAGAGTGGCTCTCAATCCAAAGAACTATCAGACTCTGCAACTCAAGGTTACTCCAGAAAACGCAGGGCCCTGGTCCCAGGAGGAGCTCCAGGTGCTGGAGAGGTTCTTCGAGACCCGGGTAAGTGAAATAGCCAGTCAACACCTAAAATGGCACACGTCCACTTTGCTTTATCCTAACAATCCTTCTTCTTTTAACTGTGTCTTGTCAGGTCGCTGGTCCTCCCTTTAAATTCAACACTCTGAGTGCCTTCACGAAACTCCTCGGGGCTCCCACTAATGTTCTTAGAGACTGTGTGCGCATCATGAAACTTGAGCTGGTGCGTAGCTTTCACTTCTGCTTTAAAGGCTTTTTTTTGTCTTATTAGTGGATTCTTTACTGTAAAAGATGTAAATATCTCAATTTCCAGTTAGCATTTTTATTAGCTGTACAAAGATTCCAAAACAGCTTTCAAATCTTTTTTCTGCCCTTACCGTCACATTAGATCTTTATTAATTTCTGCTTGAAGTAGATGCGAAGTCACACTGTGTGAGTTGTAACCAATTTATGTCTAATAATTTGAAAAAAAATGTGGCATTTCAAGTTTCCTATTAGCCATTCTCTGGTCAGGGAGGATCTCACTGAAAATCATCCAGCTCCAACCAACACATGTTTTTTTCTGTGCATCTCTAGTTGGGCTTGACTGAAATATTTCTCTCTCTCCAGTTCCCTGACCAGGCTGGACAGCTCAAGTGGAACGTCCAGTTCTGTCTCACCATCCCTCCCAGTGCGCCTCCCATCGCTCCTCCTGGGACCATCGCTGTGGTGCTCAAGGCCAAAATGCTTTTTTTCGTAAGTTGCACCATCTCTCCTACCTCAGTAGTGCATTACAGACCTTTAAGTATTAGCAGGAGCCTGACGGTGTGAGCGCGTTTGGTCATTTTCGTCCCACAGCTGCAGCTCACCCAGCGCATCCCGGTGCCCCAGGACCCGGTGAGCATCATTGTTCCCATCGTGTACGACATGGCCACGGGCCTCACTCAGCAGGCCGATATTCCCAGGCAGCACAGCTCCTCTGGAGCCGCGGCGCTTCTGGTCTCTAATATCCTCAAGAGGTTCAACGAGCTGCACCCTTCCAGGCAGGGTAAGACTCCATCACAAGCTCCCCCTTAATCTAAATATCGACTCCGATTCGGACTTTTCGGGACTTTACCTTTCTAACTGGCTCTTGTCTTTCAGGTGAGTGCACCATATTTGCATCCGTTCAAGAGCTGATGGCCAGCCTGTCGCTTCCCCCCAGCACTCGACAGTAACCCGCTCAGACTTTTTGTCCTGAAACCGAACTGGAGTCGCCTGAGATCGAAGTCCAGAGCTGAGGTGACCAAAAAAAAGAACGAAAAAAAGAGGAAAAGCGGTCGTCTGAATCCAGCATGCCATCTCTCTTCAGCTGAAAACTTTGACTTGGAATGAAATCAGTGCTGAATGCAAAGGAATAAAGTATATAAATGTGTTATTTTTGTCCTGCAGGCACTTGTAAGCAAAATTATCTATTGAAAATTAAGATTGTTTACAAAAATATGTATATTGATGTAAATTTTGCTTGTCAGAAAGAAAATCGGGTGAGATAGTTTTTGAGATTTCTTTTTCTTATGTTTATTATTGTAGTTTTCAGAGGATCAATTCCTTAGCACACTATTTAATGATCTTCCCTTGTGTTTTTTTCAGTATCCGCTTTTCTTTTTTATTTGAATTTTTCATTTTCTATACTCTAAAACTGTGATAAACTTTATAAGCCAGTTGTATTTTACTAAACCATTTTGAGTCCTGATTGAAGGATTTGGAGATATGCTGTCTGACTTTGCTATTTAATAAATAAAGCCCTGTGTTGGTTTGTGCTTTAAAGATCTTCCATTCAGCGATGACTGTTGAAGTGCTCACTCTCCTCAGAGGTGACTTTTTAGGAAAAAAATATTCCCTCTCAATGCCTCACAAGAGATGAAGCTCATTTCAGCTGGTATCTCCTTCTTTTGGTGTGTTTCTCGTCAGCGTAGATGAGGATGAACCTGTGGTCCAGAATGTTCCTCTTGGGGGAATTGGTCCATAATAAAAACATAAATCGGTCTAATGATAATTTGAAAAACTTTTTTTTATAATAAAGTAAAAGAGTTATACATTACAAATGAGATTATTTGCTTTTTATACAGTAATTTAAGAAAACAGCATAGTTTTAAGGTTTTTTTTTTTAGGTCTGTGGTAAATATTTCATGGTTAAGGTAATCTTTAAAATATCACAATGCACTTATTTTCCATTATAAAAATACAAGTTGTGATGTATGGATTTCCTATTTTTGCCTCATGTGATGGAAAAACTAAGTAAAATCACAGATAAATCACATAGTACCACCACCAGGATATATCATGGTTCCCCAAATCAACACTGACAGTAAATATATTGAATCTCAAGTCATTGTGTGCCTCTCAACTCTTCCTCCAGACTGAGAAAACGTGATTTTCAATATTTGACCCCTTTCTTCTCTCGCCCTGGGCAACTGCCCTTGCACCCCATTTCAAAAACCCACTGCCTGTGAATGTCTCTTCTACTCTGAAATTGACTTTGTTGTTCATGCATCTTCTTTGGTGGCACTTCACTTTTTTCTTCCACTAAACCTTCCGTCAACACCCAACTTCCTTAGCAAAAACATTTTTGTGGCTTATCCAATGACATCAGCAGCCTTCCCTATGCTTGGAACATTTTATAACGTTTGCTAAATTTTGGCTTTTTATTTACTGCAACCACATCACTGTGCAGTTGTTCAATCAAATCCTCTTTTAAATAATATTCTAGTTTACTGAGGTAAACAATAAACTAGAGTTTATCTACTTGCGATATCTTTAAGGTTCCATCATCACTGTGATCCTCTGATCTTCAACCTTAAAGCATGACATCATCTCCCCAGTCTGCCTCCACTGAAACCGACCCTGGATTCACTGGTACCAGGCGTCCGCATTTCGTCATTGTTTTTTTTTTTTTTTTTGCTTCAATCTATTCGAAACCGCATGGAAACACCGGGAATAAAGGATGTTTCGCCACGTTGCGACGTTTAGTCGTTGTCGTCTGCGAGAAGAAGACGACGGCTTTCTGAATGACCAGCCGGTGTTCATTTACCCGCCCGAGCATTTGGCACTCGAACGCACCACTGGCTGTGGATACGGCCGGGAAAATGCGTTAAACTAAATAGAAACGTTGGTCGTCTGCTGTCCCGTGTTGCTCCTACAAGCCGCTTCTTATGGCTTTTACCAGCAGGACGACATAAGGAGCCTCATCACGTCACATCCCGGTTCGGACATGGCAGTCAGCACATCGGAGCCGCTCTGTCAGCCCTGCGTCTATCATGAAGATTTTAAAGGTAAGACACTGTCTCACATCTGATCTCAGTGTAATATGTGGGAGAATTATAATTTAGTGGTAGAACTTAGTCCTTCAGGCTTTTGTCTGCTTCCCACAAAAACCCTGACCACTCCCCTCCTGTCATCATCAAGCTCCCCATAGAGGGTTGACGCCTGGTCCCAGGCTTTGGTGACAGCTCTATGTGAAGCTTTACAAAAGGAGTAGAGGGTTACAATAAAATAAAATAAGAAAATGTGCTGATGTGGTTTGGTTTGGTCAGTGGAGCTGCAGGTGAGGCGACCTCTGATGCCTGTTGGACTGAGTCCTGAGCAGGTGGGGCTGGAGATGCTGTGTCTCTGTGGGCAACTGGACCTACTCATCAGGGCGCAGATGCAACAGGTAGGCTGACCTCTGACAGGCAAACAAACATTTAAACTAAAGTGTCAGATTTTTATGAAGTAAAAAAATGGACTACATGATAAATAATTTGATCAAACTGATTGGAAGGAAATTTGTAAAAAAATTAAAATAAAATAATAAAAAGTCGCAATAAGCTTGGTATACATGTGTGAGCACCATGAAATAGTTTGTCTTGCAAAGGTTCTCCAAATATAAATGCCACATCAAAGGTATAATAGGTTTTAAAGTATTTACCAGTGTCAATGTTTTTACAATAAATTTTAATCATTATTTTTGTTTAGATTTTTCTTAGACATTTTTACAACGTAAAGACATCTGAGACTGTCAACTGTCCATATATGACATTCATATCTGACACCTTCATCTGTAAAATTAGAGCAATCTTATCATCATAGTTCATATAGAATAAATTGGTTGTATGTGTGGTTTTCTTACACGTGAAGCTTAAACCTGTTTTTCATATTTCCAGTTCCAGGAGCAGTTGGGTCAAGGCTGCAGCCCAGAAGAGTCAGACACCTTTCAGACCCAAGGTATGATGCCAACAAACCATCTGGGGATCATTCTAGCTTCGCTAAACTCCGTGTATTTCATGTGTTTCTTCTCTATCCTCCCAGGATCAGAGATTCTTGACCAAATGCTGCAGTGCCTTGAACATCTACCAAAGCCTATGCCACAGCTAGAGGTATCACACCTAATGGTCTTACCCTAATAAAATATTAGATTTTTCTTAGCACGGATTAAATTCTCACGTTTTGCTCAGGACTACCTGGACATGGTGGGTCTGTCTGCCATGTTTCCTCGTGTCGAGGTCTTCCTTATTCAAGGCAGCCCTGTTGATATGTTGGACCGGCCGCTGATGGATGGTAAGAACATTTAAATCCTTCCCAACCAACAAAAACAGAACACTAAGTTATATCTTTGCACTCTCTGGTGGCCTCCTTGTCTCATCTTCCTAATATTTTCCATAAGAGTACAGTAACATAAAATGATTTCCAAGATGACTATCACTTTATCAGGAAGCATCTTTGATGTTCACAAAAATAATTTTGGCAAAAATAGTTTTAAAAAAAAATACAACCTCCTTTTTTCCAAAGGATGTTTTAAGAAAAAAATTAACTTTTGGTAAAATAAATAAATACTTGGGCCATCATTTTAGGAAGGTGACAATAAGCTCTCCATCCAGCCTGACTGAACTTGAGCTTTAATGTTGCAATCAAGTCCATTTCAGGACTATTAAAACACACATGCACATTGTTCTTTTCCAATTTTTTGTTTGCAAAAGTCATGTATCATTTGCCATCGTCCTCATAATTATCTGTTGCTTTTTGCTGACTTGTGACAGAAAATCTCATTGATAAAACACTGAAAGTTGTGATTGCAGCATTTTTAAAAAAAAGTTCAAAAGTTCAATTTGTGCGCATACAAATGGAACCTTTGTAGCCGTTCTGCTGCCGCCACCAACCTCTGCTTCTGTTCGTGCTACAGAATATTTCTTCCACGTCGCCAAACTGAACCAGCTGCTGGTGCTGAGTCAGCAGCTGGAGGAGGACATCAGGCACCTGGGTAGTCATAAATACATAGCCCACCAGCTCTCAGTTATATATGTAAGTGGGGTGAATCTGTCTTCTGCTTTCTTTGAATTGATTCCTCTCCAGTCTTCTAGACTATTTTGCCTGTTTCCTTAATGTGTCTCTTTTTTTCTATTCTTTTCTTCTGAAGCAAGTCATCAGCTCTTTCAGGGGAATCCAGGTCTTTTCAGAAATAAAGAGGAACATTGAGACCAACTTCAAACAGATGAAGCAGTCTCTGGTGGCGGAGGAAGGCTGCAGGCATGAGCCTCAGCTGACAGCTCATTACATCAGCTGGTGAGTTCCAGCCTTCGAGAAGATGATGATTAATCTGCGGACAATCCGATTAAGATACTATACTCTGTTCCTTCTTGTAGGATATTGGAAATAACGAAAGGCCTGACGTCGCTGGTTCTGTCACTGCCAGAGGAGCTGACAGAGGACCTTCATCAGGCCTTCACCTTTGTGTCTCAGTTCTTGTCCTAGAAGCAGAGTTAGAAGCTACTAACTGAACTGAACCACAACTGACTTTTAAAAAGGTGCTATGCCATTTGATTCAACTCAACAACGAAGAGCTGGACAGCCTCGCTTACTTGGAGATATTGTAGAGTTTTTTGTCATTTTGTCGTTCTCGTGTTGGGGACTGAATGACGAGCTTGATGAAGCCACCCTTGCACTACTGTAATTACCAACTTAATTTTTTTTAAATACCATGGAAGATTAAAATTCATTAAAATGAATCTACGACTTGGGACAAATGTTTTGGGTATCCTTCCACAAGCTGCTGCACACTAACTAATTTCGTAATAGTTTGAATTGTGATCACTCTTTCGGACAAAACTGCCATAATTGTTTTCACACGTCTTTTTGGATATTAGCACATAATTAAAGAGATAAACAAGACACTTACTGTATTTGCATGAACATACAACATCATTTCTTTGTTAGTTTTTTTTTAATCTGCCTTATTTAATGGCATATGTTGTTGAGTTTTCATTAGCTTTAAGTCATCAAAATTTACTATATTTGTTTATTTTTATAAATAAACGCTTTATATATATAATTTGGAGTAATAAATCTATAAAATACTTGAATTTTACTTAAAAATGAATCGCTGAAATAAAGACGCTATTCTATAATCTGTTAGTGAACTTCTGATCGCCACTCTACACACCAAAGATAGGTAAATAGCTCCCCCTGCTGTTTAAACGATGTAAAACCAGGAAATACCTTCACAGCTCCCGTCTGTCTGTCTGTCTGTCCCACCTGTCGAGATCTCTTAATTAAAAAACACCAGGCAGTGTTTGAATCCTGCTACGAAAAACTCTGTAAAGTATTAGCAGAAACAATAGTGCTATACGCTTTTATTTTTGTAAACCTGACATGTTACTGAAGGCCGATGACGTATCTTTTAGCCCAGCTGTGTCTTAGCTGTGGCAGCAAAAAACAGACCCGGAAGGACGCGCGCGTCTGCCACCACAGGCGCAACGGGAGGGACGTAACAGACGACTGTTTCAGAGCAGCCTATCAGGTGTCAGCATTTCAGTTTGTAGCCAATCAGCTTGAGTTAAGCTGTCCGGTAGCTTGACTGTGAGAGCTCTGTTCGACGACGGAGGAAATGAGAGGAAACCCTTTAAATTATTTGACTGGCATGCCGCAGATTAAAACCGAAACATCTATCGGCATCACAAAGTCACGTACTTGTGCAATGGAGGTAAGTTTGGACAGTGTAACAGTCACCTGTAGGTTATTATCTACTTATTATCATGTGCTACAGCTGTTTTATCGGATTAAAGAAGCTAGTGGTATGTCTTTAAAATTTCACGGATGGTAATTTTTTTTAAACGCACACTTAATATAAATTGTACAGTTTAATCACCTTACATCTGGTAAACTCTGATTTTTTTTTAATTTTAGGACTAATTGAGACTACCAGCTGCTCCTACAGAAAGAGAAAGAGGCAAAGTTGCGAGCTTGTGTTATTGTTTACAAACGCACGTTGTTGTCTGCAAAAGCATCCCTCTGATTACATCATGGTGAGTCCGGTGTGAAGATCTAAGGAGGAGATGATACCAGAACCTTCTGCTGCAGCCGCATCCAGCTCTTCAGAGAAAAAGTAACTATGGTTACCAAAACTGTGGATGGCGTTGGTTTGATGTAGTTTTGAATTTCATTCTAGATTTAAGTAATCAAATATGATGATGTTTTTGTTTGTTTTGCAGTTCAAACTCTCAGGCTGAGGCGACCTCCTCTGGAGCTGTCAGTCCCTCTGAGAATGAGTCAGGGAACGAGAACCGACAGAAGAGTGTGGTGGGTGTCTTCTGTTTTCCTGCAGAAATGCAAATGCAGAGCAAGAATAGAGTGACAGGACTCGTTAACTAAAGTGAACACCGGCTTGCAAAATTATTGATTTCAAATGAACCTTTTCACATTGTGTAAGTACAATTATGAGCGAATTTCTGTGATATTTCAAGTACGTACATTTAAAAAAATGCTTCCAAATAAATAGTGTGATGGATAACTTGACCATACAATGAACTATAAACCTTTTGGAAGTTTAGTGATCCAAATTAGGAAATATCTGTGAATATTTTTCACGCCATAGTTTTTTGGTTTTTTTTTTACATTTTTTTGTAAAAAAAAATTCATAATGACTGTTATGAATTTTACATTTGAAATGTCAGTGTCATTACTGAAAATGTAATTATGCAGAGACGAAGAAGAAGAGCGTGCAGCGTCTCGGAAAATGCCAAGAGCAAACGAGCCAGATCCAGCGGCGGCAGCAGCGGCAGCGGCAGCAGCAGCAGCGTTCAAAGGGCTCGGGGCAAACGCGCCAAAGAGAAGCAAGTGGAGGCAGTCACCCTGTTTGAGGTGATCACTATGGGCAAGAGCGCTGTACAGGTAAGATGGCTTACCCAGCATGCATTACTGGTAGACATCTGCTTCAGTAGAGATTTTCAGTTAGGTAAGATGCTGTTTTAGGATGTGATGCAGGCCTTTGTGTTGTTTTTGGTTTGAAAAATGGCAGGTGTCTCCTTTCCATCCAACATATTTTCTTGTTGAATGGAGTCCCACAGACTTTGAAATGCTTTTAGCCATACCGACTGCAGGGGGGAGTTCTGTTTGATTTTGAAATAATATTTAAAAAAATACTCCTTTTAATTTTTTTTTTTACTCGGCACATTTCTTAGTTTGATATTAAAATCAGTTTCATGATTTGAAGCATGACAACAAAGCACATTCAAACAATGTCTGTAAGAGGGCAAATATGTCTTCACCTGAGTAAAGGTGAAAATAAAGTGGTTATAACAGATAAAAGGAAAATTGAGGCTCTTCCTATTAAACCAAGAGTTAAGTAAGAATATGTTCTAGCATCAATGAATTCTCTGCTTGGACAGGCAGTGATCGATGATTGGATTGAGGCGTACGTGACGGACAGAGACGCCTCTCTGCTCGACCTCATCAGCTTCTTTATCCAGTGCTGTGGCTGCAAAGGCAAGCGATTCGTACGCAAATGCACAATTTCAAACTCCTTCCAACAGCCAGAAACACGCCAGACACACAGAACCAGTTTCATGTGTGCATCCTTGGGTTTTCGCATCCCCTGCAGGCGCGGTCACAGCAGAGATGTGCCAGAGTAAAGAGGACAAGCACATCAAGAGCAAAATGGTCGAGGAGCTGGATGAGGTAAACACCTTTACATTTTGTCCCATCCTGTGTGATTATAAAGAGAGGCTGACTCAAACAGATGTGGACGTCTGTGTGTTTCAGGCTGTCGGTCTGCAGTATAAGCGATTTCTTGCTTTTCCGTGGATTCTGACCGTCACCTGGCCCATGGATGCAGTCAGTACATGCTTTCTTTCTGTAGCAGATTTGTTGTGTCTGTTATCTTGATGACTTCAGACAATTTTAGTACCTTTTGTGCTGTGGATTGTATTTTTTTTTAAACCACAATAAGCATGTCTGAGTTGCTGTGTATGCAACTAAACATCTTTTCCTAGCAGTTTATGTGGAACGCAAACAATAATATCGCCACTTTGCAATACCCTTTACTATATAATGATGCTACTTGTCATTTTGTCATGCTCATATCTCTGGTGCTCTGAGATGGAATCCTCTTCCTGTTTCCTTCTAAACTGTAGGACAGTGCAGAGTATCCACTTGTGCAGTCCGGGCCCTACGGTCGCTGGTTTCACTCGGAGGTCTGTGACTTTGTGTCGATGCTGGTGGGTCAGTGTCAGCACAGCGTCCTTTTTGACAACTACCTGATGAACAGCCTCATATCGCTGCTCACTGAGCTGTCCAACTCATACGTAAGGGCGTTCAGACACACCTGCACGCTCGCGGGTAAGAGACGAGATGCACGCAGATGCAAATATGGAAGTCCAGCAGGGCCAAAAACATGTGATTTAAATTTTAAAAAAATTATTATTATTAATTTCTTCTGTGTGGTTGTGTCAGATGTTTTGTTAAAAGGTTATTTAAAAGTTGACTCTAACACGTACTTGATAAGCAACATGCAAACTCTGCAAATAACCTGTGAAGAAAGCCTCTAAACACACACAACATCAGGTGATTTTGGTCCGTCTGGTTTTCCACACACAAATGGACTAATCGTTAAATCATTTAACGTGGACTCTTTGATCTGAACGTGTGTGTGTGTGTGTGTGTGTGTGTGTGTGTGTGTGTGTGTGTGTGTGTGTGTGAAGCGGTGAAGTTGCTGAGCTCTCTGTTGAGTGTGGCTCTGAGCCTGAGCGTCGGGATCGAAAACAGCCAGAAGCTGTACAGCGTGCAGAGGACGAAGACGGTGAGACAGAAGACCCAGCAAATGGAAAGGATGCAGAAGAAGAACTCGGAGGTGAGATTTGTGGATTGAAGACGCTTCAGGGACTGAATGTTTGCTTTGTGTGAATGAATCAAATTTTAACGCCTCTGACGCCTCTAAAAGTTGCAGGAAAAGAGGGCGGAGGTAGAGAGCATGATGGACGTCATCTTCAAAGGGGTTTTTGTTAGAAGATATCGGTACACAACACTTCTTACATTCTTACATTTATTTTATTTTTTAAAAAACGTTCGTGGCGCTTTCATGTCGACGGGTAACACTCCGCATATGTATGTTTGAGCAGGGATATGCTTCCAGAAATTCGCTCAATCTGCATGGAGGAGTTGGGCTTGTGGATGAAGCTGTATAGTTCGTCATTCCTCAACGATAGTTACCTCAAATACATGGGCTGGATGATGCATGATAAGGTCAGCAGCCGCCTAATTACAGGCGATTCAAGCAGCTTTTCAGATCCTGAAAACAAACTGAAACTCTTCATACGTCACCTTTCAGGTCCCGGATGTGCGTCTGAAGTGTGTGTTGGCTCTGCAGGGTCTGTTTGGTGATCCTGTCCTGCTCCCTAAACTAGATCTGTTCATCAGTCGCTTCAAGGTAAACGAGGTCCCTGTTTAAAGCCTTCAGCTGCACACTATGTCTTATGAATAGCTGTATCTGGCTCACAATGCAAAAATATTCACACCCCTAGAACTTATTAGTATTTTATTGCATCACAACTGCAAAACCTTTTTTTAACACAATCAATTGTGTTACCTGGTGGTTAGAGTCAATCTATGTGTATAGTTTAGTCTCAGTATAAATTCAGTATGGAGGTATGAGGCAAATACTTGCCACACTTTTCAATGTTTTTAATTTTGTAAGAAAAAAAAATAGAAACCTTTTTCTTTCAAATGACAATTTTGCACTACTTTGTGTTGAACCACACACAAAAGTACCAATAAAAACATAACTAGAGCTTGTTGTTGTAATGCAGCAAACATAAAAAGAAAGTTTAAGAGGTCAATACTTTTGAAAGGGATATATTTAATATTAGTTCTTATTTAAAATAATTCCCCAGAAATATTTCAATAAGAACTATGAAAATATTTGATCAGAGCTTTCAGTTAATTTGTCCACATATCTCCTTGAGGTCCAAGCGTCCTTTATCGTCATTGCTCATTCTCTGTCTCATTGTGTGGCAGAATCGACTGATCTCCATGGTGCTAGATAAGGACACTGAGGTGGCATTACAGACCATGAAACTATTGGTGCTAATCTCCAGGTAAGTTGTATTAATATTGATTCAATTTTTTTTTTTTTGCTCCCCCCCCCCCCCCTCCTCATCATCCTTCTCTCCCCAGAGCCACAGACGATGTGCTGACGTCTGAGGACTACAAGCAGCTCCTTCAGGTCGTTTACTCCTCTCATCGGCCCCTCGCAGCCACCGCAGGGGAGCTGCTCTACTCAAGGTAAAAACGCCTCCGTCGCTTGGCTAAATGTACTAATTGCTTGTTTTGACAAAAACAAGAAGCGCCATTGGTCTGTTTCAGGATCCTCAGTGCTGCAGCTCCTACCTCTGATAATCAGGTTGAAAGGAGCGAAGAGGACGAACAAAGACGACAGACGTTTGACCGACTTAAAGCTTTACTCCGGTTTTATCAGGAGTCTGAGGTGACAGATTGTTTTTACATTTTTTAGCTTACAAAAAAAAATGCTTGTTGCATTTCATATTTAATAGATTATTTATTTATTTATTTATTTATTTATTTTTTAATCACCTAAACCTTCAGCTCCACATGCATGTCGTTTACCTGGTGGACAGCCTTTGGGACTGTGGTGGGTCTCTGCTGAAAGACTGGCCCACACTCACAGCTGCACTGCTGCAGAACAACTCAGGTAGGAAAGCATGTGTGTGAGTTAGGGGTCGGGGAGCAAGAAAACTCTACAAATTTGTCAGTAGTTACAGAATTTCATAAGATTTTACAGTATCTTACTAATATGTTGTGTAGGTGTTACTCAAACCGTGAGTGTTTTTGTGTTGTAGGTTTTAGTCTGGCAGAACAAGCGGTGATTGTGGAGATCCTGGTTGCGTCGGTACGTCAGACCACAGAGGGGCCGGCTCTGGTAGGGAGGAGTGGAGCCAAGAAGGTAAAAAGAAGGCTGAATGTTGTCTCACTTTTAATCTGGTCAAACATTGCGGTTTTAATTTTGAACTTGTTTGCTAACAGTTCATGACCAATAGAGAAAAGAAAATTCAAGCTGACGACTGTCTAAAGCTCACAGAACATCTGTTTTCTGTGCTTCCCAAGTTACTCTCCAAGGTATTTACACCACATGCAGCAGTCCATGAAATATGCTCAGTTCACTCTATGTGGTAAAAAAATAAAAAATAATAATAATGTGAATTATTTTATTGTGTTTCTGCAGTTTTCATGTAGTGGCGACACTGTTGCTTCCCTGATGCGGATTCCTCAGTACTTCCACCCAGACTGTCAAGAGGCTAAAAACACAGAGGTCTGCATCGTAGCCAGATTAAAATCATATAATAAAATATTTTAAACTGCAGTGTTTTTCTTATATTAAAACAGTTTGTGATAAGTGAGTTTTAATTAAAAAACAAAAAAGTAACTATTATTTTTGAAATGGGGAAAAAATGTGTTCCTAGTTTACCTTTTAAACAACATGTGATTTTGTTCATCTCGTCAATCCACTGCAGAGTTCTTAAGTTTTTTTGTGTGTCGACTTTCAGTACCGATGTTTGTTTTTTTTTGTAAAATTACATGGAAAAGTTAAGACAATAGGAGCTTTAGGAAGACAACTAATCAAATATAATTTCTGGATATTTTTTCTTTTCGTGTCTTTAGTAGATGGTATAACCAAACAAAAATAGTTCATAACCATTTCATATGATGCTATTTGTGCAGTCAGTTTCAAGCCTGATGACAGAGATGGCAGCTGTTTTGGACCTTCACTCGGACCCTGCGGTTCTGGAAGCAGCCGCTCGAACATACCTCAGTCTGTGTGGCGATGGTGCAGCCTGGGCCGCGGCGGCCAGAGCCTCACGGGACTCTCTGGTCCAGCGCTGGGTGGACCGACTGACAGAGACGATGGGGGAGTCGCTCAGGGTAGGCGTCTCGGTTCCCCTTTGTGCAGCCAAATACATATTTTTGGCAAAATTGTTATGCTCAAACGAGCCATCATCAGTTTTTAGTTCCATACTTTTATCAATTTTAGATTATGAACAGATAAGCAAGCAGTGGCCAACATGTGCGCTCAGGGTTCCTACGCAGTATTTGAAAGTCTGGAACAAGTTAGGCTTTATGATTTTCCAGGGCTTGATAAGTATGGGGGGGAAAAATGAAAACGTGTTATGGGAAAATGTTTGCGGTTCCAGGCTTCAGATAAAAATCTGAATTCCTGAAAAATATATTTTTTTTGTTTTTTGCTTGAACTTGCATTTAAGTTGTCATTTATCTTTAATTCACCACATCACAACTTGAGTCTTTGTCCAGTTTGATTTATCCGTCTGTGTTTTGAATCACAGATAAATGCGTGCTAATTTAATTTAGTTAATTTATATATATATTTTATAAATTTACAGCTGTTTTGGACTCTAAACTTTCTTAGATCCAGAATATCAGTCACACATGCATTTGTTTTATGCATTGAAACCCTTCTTTTTATTTATCAAAAACAGATTAAATCGTATACTAAAGTTACGGACATTTTAACATGCAAAATAAACATTAAACGCCCCAAAAATAAAATTTAAAAGGATATGCATTGAGAATAGTGTATTCCTGTCTAGTTTGGAAAGTCTAAATGTTATGGATTCCTAACTAGATCTAATCTAGTTATATTGAAAAAAAGGCTTGAATAAAAAATACAGAATTTTTTAGTGGAATTTTTTGTCAGGAACATTTCACACTTCCAAAAATTACTTGGTTTTAGAAAATGGAAGATTTGTGTAACTGACAGATCTGAATTTTTTCCCAATAACTTAATTAGAGAAGTCATGCGTTTTGTTCATAAGCGTAGAATTGATTTATTTTCTGTGAAATAAACAGTGAGTCCTACCCAACTCGGTAGTTTCTCTGTTTATCCGCTCTCTTGCAGCGCGGCTGTTTTTCTGCTGAGGAAGACGAGACGAGTCAAACGCTACCGACACTGAAGAAACTCAGAGCTTTCCACAAGTGAGATTTGGCCGACGAGGACGCGCAGCTAACTCAACAGTTTAGCCGTAAGCTGCTTCTAGATCGATCCTGGCCCAACCTGTTTCTGTCTGCGTTGTTTTAGCTGCCATGACCTCAGTCGATGGAACGTGTTTGAGCTGCTCTCTCCTCTCCTGACGGAGGACGGCGGCCTGGGAGGACCACCGCCAGAGGTGCTGTCATTAAATCACCTTAGACACTTTTTAATGGTTTTTGTTCTCAGCACTTTGCTCTGATCAGGTGTTGTTTCCACAGGTGCTGGATGAGGCACTGCAGTGCATGTCGTTTGCCATGCTGTGGTCCCTCAGTACGAGCAGCCAAACTCTGACTTGCAGGGTGAGTTACATCTGCATTATGATCAATCTGAATCCTGCTTTCACTCTAGCAGTTTACTTGAACTTCTTTGTATGTGAAGACTTATGAGTTTCTCTCTCCGATTCAAAATGTACATCAAGAAAAATACTGTGCTGTTTATTTGGCTGTGATTACTCTATATTCTTTATTTTAATTGTAAAGTTTAAATGCACACATCATGGGCCTGGATTCCATGTTCATTTAGATTTTTTTAAATCATGCATTTGAACTGTTGTCTGGGTGGATCATGATGCATCATTTCAATGCATTTTACGTATTAGAATTAGACTTATTGAGGATATTTTTAGGTCACATATAATGAAAACTTCACATATGGATTCAGTTTAATGGGAAAAATCGATACTCATTGATTTTCACTGGTGATGCAAAACTACAACTGTTTACACTGTCTGGAAAAATGGATGCATTTTTCTACCTTTGTGATCCCTCTGGAAAACTTTGGAGATGTAATGTGTTGTTTCTTGTTTTGTTTTTTTTAGGAGAAAGCTGTGGCCCAGAGGGTCCAGCTGTGTCTCTTCTGTGAGAGGAGCTATCAGTGTCTCTCCCACTGCAACCACAGCGTGAAGATTCAGGTACAGCGTGAAGCAGGCCGAAGAACATCTCCCCACCTTCGTTCCTAACCTTCCGCTGTCCTCAGGCGTTCCTGGGTGTGTGCGATGTCCTGACTGCTCACTCGTACCAGCTGCAGGTGTGGGATCCCACCTGCTTCGGCCCTCTGCTCTACACTCCCAGTCCCAAACTGCAGAGGGCGCTGCTCACCTTTGTATGCGTGAATGCCGTCCCAGACAGCGACAGCCAGAGCAGAGGTAAGGTCTCAGCATATTTACTGTTTTATTTCACTTTAACCTTCATATAGAGAATTCTTTATCCACATAAAATATTTTTTCTGCCAATTTAAATGATCATCATTTGAGGGTTTTTATCTCAAAAAGTTGTGACAGAAGTTGAAGGTATAAACTTTAGGATGTTTGTGACATTAGCCAGAAAAAAGAGATGTTTTCACATAAAAACATGCTAGATAAATATCTAATTTCAAAATATTGTTTGATATAGTTACTTTGTGTTTATTTGATATTTTTTTCTTTGTGCATAGAAATTAAGAAAAAAACATGATTCTAAGATGTTATAAGCATGAATAAGAATTAAGTTTAACCAAGTGGGACAAAGTTCTTCAAGTAAACATGTTATTTAGAATCTATCATGGTTTGTTAGATTATACTCATAATGACTGCCCTAAACCTAATTAATAAACTTAGGTTTCTAAGAAAATCATAAACTTATAATAAAAGAATCAGTACAATTAGTTTTTTTTTTAGACTGAGCTGTCGGACGTCAACATTTTCATAAAACTTGTCAGCAGAGGGAAGCATGAAAACTTTGTCTCGAAATCCTTTCAAGACCACAATAATCAGTGTTGCTTGACCACCTCTATCACAGTTTTAGTTCTACCTTCCACTCAACTTTCCATCACTGTGCTAGGATTAGACTCATTAACAATGATCTGTTGAGGCTTACACTCCTTCTGGAGAGTGTCAGCAGCCCTTCCCCATATTTGTAGACCATAACATAACAAACGTCCTCTTTTTATTAATTGGTGGTATGTGATAGTCTAGTTTTATGAGTCTGTAAGCTGCAAGCAACAATCGATGACGTTAACAGAAATAAGTCCTTGAAATATATTACTTTGTGTGTAATTAATTTATGTAATTGATTTAATAAATTGAATTGCTGAAATGAATAAACTTCACGATGATATTCTGTCTTATTTAGATGAAGCTGTAGGTTTCCTTCAAAACTTGACGAGGATATTAAGAGGAAAAAAGGAGCAGCGGGTAGAAAAAAAAAAGTGACGTTTTTGATGAAACCCAAAACATTTGCACATTTTGGGCCTTTACCATTTAGATAGATCAAACCGTCAGAGAAGGCAAATCTTCTCCAACATTTAAAAGATGACAAGATTTAACTTTTTATCTGCATCATAAAAAAATAACAACAAAACAGGGAAATACACAAATAGAAAACAGATTCAGCTTTATGCTTTATAAAGTTGTTTTTTGTTGTTGTTGTTTTTGTTCAAGGCCGGTAAAGGAGTAAAAGTGCAAAGAGTTGCACACAAAGTTAAGTGCGGAGAACTTTGCTTTCCCTGCAGCGTTGCACAGTAGATGGCACTGTCACTCTGCGTCGCCTCAGAGTAGAAAACCTTGCAGCTTCCCGAGTTCTCAGCCACAACGGTTATTAAATGCACGGCCACACGTTTGGCTTAATAAGTCGCAGCAGAGCCGCTTGCCCGACTTTAAACGTCTCCCGATTTCCAACCTGACCCGACAATTGACCCCCCCACCCAATTACAAAGGAGGCCCCGTTAATACTTTCAGACTGAAACAGGATTGAGTAATTTGTATGGAAGCGTGCTCGACTTTGTTATGCAAAGCGATGCAGCGTGTAAACCCGATGACGGCGCGCTCCTCTTTGATTCATAATGAGGAAAACAAGAGTGACGTGGAGGAAAAAGAAAATCTAAAGTAAAAAAAATGGGGTGATTTCCATGCAGAGTCCTGCAGGTAAACATCTGAATTCATTCACCGCATCCGAAATGTTTCATTGTCTCTCACAGCAGCTTCTGCTTTCCGCAGACATATTGCATCCAGAATGTGGGAGAAGTCCGGGAAAAAGCCAATAACTGTCCTGGTGGGACTCTCTTAAATGTTCAAGCAAATGTAATCCAGGATTATTGGTTTTTGAACATGTAATAAAAAGCTATTGTTTTATTGGATATTCCTGGTAATGATTTTGTTATATGGACAGTGTTTTCTATTAGCCCGCGAGATCAGAGATCACTCAGAGGGCAGGGGCACTGAGGTAAATCAAAATTTAAAAAAAAATCAGGGCAATCTCTTTCCGTGAGAAAATTCCATTAACTCTGGCTCGCCTCCGAGACCATTTTATTAGCCTTGTGAAAGATTGAAGCCACATGGTGTCACACCCATAACCACAGTCTGATGTTATCTTTGATTTCCACCTGCTAAAGCCATCGTCCCAAGACTCAAACTCTCACTCTCACCCGTTTAGGCTTTGTTCTTTTTTTCTTCTTCTTTCCATTATATGATTCTGTGTGATTAATCCCTTTTTTTGCGTCATTCCCATATTTTTCTCCTCGTCTTTTTTCCGTTTCTTCTCTTTTTTTTGTACTTCTTGACCATTTCACATCCAATCACATGTTTGAACCGCACCCCACCCCTCCTCTTCCTCAGTCAGCGAGAGCTCTGAAGTGGAGAAGCTGGAGGAGCTTCACAGGAGAAGGAATCTGCTGGCCGCCTACTGCAAGCTGATCGTACACGGCGTGCTGGAGATGAGCATGGCGGCAGAAATCTACACGCACTACGTGAAGGTGAAGGTCAACTCCGTCGGATGCTGGACATCGCATCTGTTCACGTTCACATATACATGTAGATTTATTACTATGATTTTTTTTTTGTTGTTGCAAAAATCAGTGAAGTTCTTGTGTCTGATAGATTATTGGTTATGATCCTTATTTTTGTTTTTTACATTTGACAACAGCAACAACTTGTGTATTCTCTTCTGTTTTACATTGAGTCTAAGAACAGCCTTCAATTTTACTTCCCAAATTCAGTCACTAAATAAATAAATAAATATTTTAATAGGATTTTTTAAAAGATTCATGATAAAAATTTCTGAAATTTTGATGAATATTCATTTGACTCAACTTTTTCATTTCTCTACCAGATGCTCTTTGCTTTTGGTTGATATTTGGTATTTCATTATCGTGCAAAATTTTTTAAAGAGCAATGAAGTAAGAAAAAAACAAAAAGACAAACAAAAGAAAAAACCCCAGATCAGTTTGGATGCTTTTTGTGTTTTTTTCCCCTCTTAATCACCCATTCATAAATTAAAATGACTTACATGAACCCCTATAGTGCATTATATTTGAGCGCATTACTTCCAAGTACAATTAAAAAAAACAAGAAAAGTTTGGGTTTAGAGTTGAACTTCCTGGTAATGACATTGAACCAGAGTTGTACATGTTCCAAGTCTGAAAACCAGTGTTTTTCTTTTACTAATTATTGTAGTGTTAGTTGTAAAGTACTGCTGTATTTCTCTTTTTTATTTTTCAGTCCAGATTCTAAAAATAAGTTTCATAACAGATGGTGGACATATATGTGTGCCTCTGTTATAAACTCCAAGTTCCTGAAATAATCTTTCTTCTAAAAAGTAAAAAAAAATAGAGATTATTCATTTGAATATAGCATTTTAGGTTTAGCATGATGCAAATTAGTGACATTAGGGATAATTGGTAATTTCATAATTAAACAATATTTGCAGTTCTGGTTTGTAGAACATTTTATTAGGGCATGTGTCAAATATGCATCATCATGCAGTTCAGCTGCAATAAGGCTTAAACGATTTAAAGAAATACAAACGGTTAAAAGGGCCGAGTTTATGTGTCCGTGTTGGGATAAGATGTTAGGATCTCAAGCAACCCTAAATTTTGAGTTTAAGTTACAGTTTCAAATGCTGCCTAAAAACTGTGTGTATTCTCAGCTGGCTGCTGGTTCTCTGCATGAAGTCAAATGTGTCTTTCAACAATATTTTGTAAAATTACTCCATTTGTTTATTTTTTTGTCCCCAGCATTACAACGACTTCGGCGACATCATCAAGGAAACGATTTCCAGGACCAGACAGACGGATAAAATAGAAAGCACTCGTACTCTGGTGCTCTGCTTGCAGCAGGTACAACATGGTTTGCTCATCCAAAAATACAAAAAAATCCCAAAAAAAATCAACCTCCTCTTCTGTCAGCACAGCTGCTGATGCGTTTTTAAAAAAAATTTCTCTCCAGCTGTTTGTGCAGCTTAAGCGGGAACAAGAGAGCGGTGGCAGGGCTCACTCGGGAGTGCAGACATTCACCTGCATTAAGGAGCTGGCCAGGCGCTTTGCCCTCACATTCGGAGACCTTGTCAAGTTTCGTGAGTGTCTCGTCATGATCCACAGGTCAGCCCGGCGCTCCTCGCGTCTCTCCCGACTGTTTTCGGATTCGTGTCGGTTCCCATTTCCGTTCGCTCAAGTTCTCGTGCGAACGTTGTTTAGGAACGGCGTGGAGTTTGTCTTCCAAGAATTCCGACAGGCTTCAGACTTCGCAACGCCGCCGTACCTCTCCTACCTGACCATCCTTAGCGAGTTCTCCAACAAACTGCTCAAGCCAGACAAGAAGGCAGTGTGAGTGTTGCAAGCAACGGGCAACTTGGAGGAATATGAACTCTGACATTTCTCAAACTCTTTATTTTTATTTTTTCCCCCTCCGTCTGTATTCTCAGGCTCTCCTACCTGCAAAAACACACCGCTGAGCACATAATTGACCTCAAGGAGGAGTGCTGGCAGCCGCTCATCTACTATCGCGCGTCTTTATTGGCCGTGGCAGAAATGGAGGACGCCATGTCGTATGTGAGCTCAGACAGGAAGCCCTGCCTTCACAGTCGCTCTCCTGTCTCCAAACAAAAGCTGGGAGGTATGGACCCCTGCAACGTTTATTGCAGAATGAGGGAGGGCGCCTGCGTAGTCTGGGAAAAGTAGGGGGGTTGATTTAAATATCTTCTAGTTCTGGGTGAGTTTGGAGAAACAAAAGAAGAGCTGGGAAAAAAATATTTCCAGACTTTATTTCCTGTCTTTGTCCTTCTTTTACATTTTTGTCTTTCTTTTCTCTTATACCTTTCTTTGTGTCCTTCTTTCCTATCTTTCTATTCATGCATACTTGTCTTTATTCTTTTACTGTGTCCTACTTTTTCTTTCCTGCCTTGCTTTAATTCTTTTCTTCCCTTCATTGTCTAAGTTGAACAAAATATTTTGTTCTTGCCTTCTTTCTTTCTGTCCTTAATTGTATCCATCCTTCCCTCACTTCCTCCCGTCCATCCTATCCTTCACTTAATCCTTCTTTTTACTCTCCTTTCATTGTTTCTTTCCTTTTCTTCTTTGTTTCAAGTCTTCTATTGTACTTCCTGTCTTTTTCTTTCATTCCTGTGTTCTTCCTTTTATGCTCTTCTCCCATTTCCCTCCACTTTTTCTTGTGTGTCATAATTTAATGGTGAACTTTAGCGTTTCATATTTTAAAATGACTATAAACAACTGAGTTTGGAAAAGTTGGCTGCTGACACGTTTCACCTCTTGATTATGTTTTTAGGATACAAGTCCCCAAGTCAAGGTCGCCCAGCTGAACAGGTTACTATAGATCACAAACCCAGCAGCAGCCACAGGTGATAAATCCTACTCTCCTCTCTCTCTTTTTAAACTATTCATTAAAGCTATTTTTTTCACATTTTTACCCAAGTCACCTCCTCAGTTCTCAGGTGAACCCGGGTGACACAGATCCGTTCTCCGTCTCTCCGGAGCTCCACGGAAGCTTCAACATGGCTGCCACCGTCCTCGACATCAACAGCGAGTTGGATGACGGCAGCGTGGACATCGAGCTGTGAGGACCAGGAAGTGGGAGCGGACCGTCTGTCCCGTCCGGTCTGGACTTCCTTTAGCCGTCTCTTCTAAAGCTGCACCTGATAACTGGCGTCCAGTTCGTCAGGCTGTGCAGAGATCAAGACTCCAATGCTTTGTTCGATCTAAATACGGTAATCAGTATTTTAAGTTCTCGAGGGGAAAATATGACCAAAACCCCCCAAACCAAATCATGTCATTTATGTTTTAATAGTGTTTGTGTTAAGCTAAATATATTAGGGAATAATTGGGATTAATACTTTAATGATATTCTAGTTTGTTTCATTGCAAATGTTACTAACTGAAAACTCAAAATTGAATGCACACTTAAGGATTAAGAAAGGGAGATTTTAGTTTTTCTGACAGAAATTTATTTTTTTAAATACATATTTAGTTTGTAGAATTAGGAGAAAGTACCGAATATTATGAACCTACATTTAAACCCTCTCATGAAAAACCTTAATGGTGTATTATTCCAGATGTTGAAAAGCAGGTGTATGTGATGTTGGCAAGATTCCTGGAAAAATCTAGGAAACTGTGACTGGAAAGGCCTGGAAGTTTAAAATGGAGACGTGTGGGAACCCTGTGGAAATTACCGATTAAGACTGAACTGACTTTCTGAATATTTTCAAGAAAAATGTAAAAATATCAGAATAACCAGAAACGCTGAATCACTGAAGCATGAAAATGTGTAGCAATGTCAACATCTGGATAGTTTGGAATTCCTAACTCAAAAACATAATCACCTAAATGTTTAAGAAATAAAGCTAAATACCTTTTTTTGTTTTTAGGATTATTTTAAAACCCAAAGATCATGTGATAAAACAGGTCTTGTGTAGTTTTAAGTTTGTGCTTACAGACTTACAACAGGTTGTAAATTCAGTGAGAAACGGTCTGTGAAATCCTGTGTATGAACCAAGTTTCTGCCCCAAAACAGAAAACTCCTCGACTGATGAGTAAAACTGTCCAGAGCGTCTTTTGTACACATCAGAAAAAAGTGACCAACTCTGTAGTAGTGAAGTTGGAAGCATCGTTTTCCTCCTCCGGCCTCATAAATATTATTTCTGATTCTCACTCAACAGCCAGTGGATTTATGTTCCATCACAGTGTGACGCTGCTCAAGCAGTCATAACTGGATGAGTTAGAAAGCGTCTTTTAAACCTTTTGGTCGATCAGGGTTTGATTACATGCACACGATTTTACATCAAGGACTATTTGTATTATGTGACTATTATTTTTTTGAACAGTGCTGTAATATAAAGTTAATATAAGTTATAAGTTAATCACTTTAGCTTTTTATATCTGTCAGATTTCATCGGCTCTGTTTGCAATGATTGTCATGACAGTCTATTTGTAATGTAAATAATTTGAATAAAACAATACCTGTAGCCTTGATACATTCAACCATTGACCGTATTAAAAGACTTGAATGTATTTTATTATATTGAAAATTTTTCTTACAAATTTATTTTATTTTTTTTTCTACAAAGCGACTGTCTAAATGGCTCTTGATCCCCAAGTGAGACATTCGGAGCATTGATCAGTAAAATAAGTGTCCCTTTAATAACTGTAGCTAAAATATTTCAAATATTAGACTAATAGAAAGATTGAACTCTTTTTTTGAATTTATTTTTCAGTACTACATCATTGCCTGAATTCCCTTCTGCCACTTTAAATATACAAAACATTTCTTCCTGCCAAATCCTTAAGCAAGTGGAAAATGCAAAAAGATAAAAATAAATATTTTATTGTGTTTGGCATCGGAACATTTATGCAGGTGTGAATGCACAGCAGAAGTACAACGGTGACAGAGCAAAACGGGCAACTGGGAAAAACTAAAAAACAAAAAGAAATCATACATTCTGAGAATGTCCCACATTCTTTTCAGATGAAATTAGTCATACAGTATAAAAACCAGCACTATTCCTTTACTGTTGCAACTAAAGCTTCATTATTAATTCAAAAAAACAAAAACCCAAATGTTCCTTTATTTCCTCTAAAAGCACATTCACACAAAGTACTCTGTACCATAGAAAAATGTCTAAAACTCCACATCATTTACAACACGGCAAACTCATAATAAATATGTACAATACTTCATAAATTCATCTCAAATAATTTAGAAACCCAACTCTACATTAAAGTCCTAATGAACGGAGACACGTGCGGTTTATGTGTGTGTGGTCATGTGAACGGCGAGCAGAAGGCTTAGACTGAGGCTCGTTAGGAGTTTACAGCAACAGACCCTTTAAGCATTTACAGCCTCATAGAAAAAAAAAACCTTTGATATGATTACTGGAATGTAACATTAGCCAATAAATCTGATCCCTGAACGAAATCAATAAGGTCTCGTAAAAACTATTCAGGGAGATCTGGTGTGGAACTGATGCCGTTTGGCAACTCCGATGTTTTGGTGCGGCAGGACTTTCCCTGAATGATCCGTAACGGTAAAGGCTTCTTAACATGAGGAGGGAACAATAGTGAAAGAAAGAAGAAGAAAAAAAAAAAGAGCTACAGCTTTCAACATTATTAAGTCATCTCTGGTGATTTTTTTTTAAGTGTAACATATAAAATTACCTCTCTGAGTGCTGAAAACCTTGCAGCGCCACAGACTTTTTTTAACCATTCGTTCGTTAGACGTGCGGGACTTCAAGATGTCTAAGGCGTCTTCTGGTTTTTGAGTCTTACGTCTGTTGATTTCTTTCTTTTTTTTTTTGCGTGACGCCGTTTTCATAACCAAGTCACGTTGACTGTATGTACGGAAGAGAACGGGTCGGGGGAGGGGGTCATTCGAAGTCGTCTTCGTACTCGTATTCGTCCAGGTTGCAGTGTGGCGTGGGGATCTCAAAGAAGTGTCTCTTTGTCAGAACCAGCTCGCTGGAGATGTGCTGCCCCAACGGGCTCAAGGGATTATCATACCTAAACGGACACAAGGAGACGGGGATTACCAATAACACAGTGGTTGGATACCAATAAATCCTCTGGAAATTCTCTACGGGACGCCGAGGTGCTTTTAATTAATGCTGGATTTAAAACAATCATGGTGAAAATGTATTCTGAGATTTATGACACTGTTAGAAGAGCCTGCCAAGCGACAATCTCCTTGTTTGTCGCTTGGCAGGCTCTTCGAACAGGTATGTGTCCCTGCAAGAGTATTCGCACCCTTTGAACTGCATTTCATTGGGATTTCTTTTTTTAAATGTTTTTTGGGATGGACCAATATAAAGCTGATGGACGGTGATGCACAGTTTTCTGTCTCCACCAGCGTCAGACATCTAAAAACTGAGATCCTTCTACATTCTGCTAATGTTCTTTGCAACAAAGCTCCGGATCAGTCAGACTGAAATCGATATTCAAGCCTCGCAACAGATTATTAGTTGGATTTAGATGCAGATCTTTGGTTCCTGCTGGAAAATGACGCTCCAAAAACAAAAGCATGTTGCTCTTTCCAGATTGTCACAATTTCTCGTTTGCTTCACATTTATGTGCTGCTGTCTTTTTGAACTACACAACTCATGGTAGTAGTATGTTGGTGTTGCTCTCTTACGTCCTTATTTGTTATTTTTCAAAAGAAAAAAAAGTTAATAATAATCTCTTTGGTTTTGGTTCAGTGCAGCTGGAAGGATTTTTTAAAATCATTTTTGGACGATTGGTATCTGCAGAAGCAGGGTTATTTTTTTTGTACAACTGTGAGCAGCCGACTAGCTCCAAAGCTCAAATGATACCCTGAACTATGAACCCAAATCCTAGAGGAGTTGAAAAGGAGGAGAGAAGGAAGAAGTTCAATCCGCCAATCACAACAGTTAAGGATCACATCTCCTACTTCAACCTCTAACCACATAACCAGGAAAATATTTTACAAAAGCAAATGACGTAGATTATTTATTTATTTATTCTTTTCGGGATGAATAAAGTAGTTTTGAATTGAACTGAATTTGTGTTGGTCTGGTTGAAACAAGACATTTTGTGATTGCAATATGACGAGTTCAAGGGGTGTCAACACTTCTGGATTTCACTGTGCGTGAGCTAAATTTAATAGAATAATAAAAACACATATTTGAAAATTATTTGTACACATTCAACAGCGATATGGGGTAAACGTATCCATGCTAGGAACACAGGCAGGAAACACGCTTGCTTTCTTGCCAGGAGTTGAAGAATAATCAAACCTGGCAGCAGAAGATGTTTTCTCTTCTGTGGACGAGAACTCTCCAAGAGAGATCGCCGGTTTTCTACAAGCTCACCACATGGTGCCGAGAAAGCTTTAAGAGGGCACCAAAAGGACGGAATGAGTGAAATTAGTTTTCATGGCAAAAAAGCAAGTAAAACAGATTTATCCATGATGTTTAGCAAGCAGATGTAACCGGAAAGGACACGGGGAGAACCACACGACGGCAGGGACAGATGTGGAGGAGCCTTCATGTTTTTCACCTCGGGTAAAAATAGAGATTTAAATGTAAAAGCTATAAGTTTTGGTCATAAACTCCCAGGTCTACTTTCTGTCTTGAATGTGCGAATATTTGGTGGGGAGAGGATAGACACTAGGAGTAGGTTTAAGGTTGAAACATTCCCAGAGAGAAGGAACCAAAAAAAGAAAAAAAATAGGAGGAAAACTTTTGTCCCTGCTGAAACCCTGAGTGTCTTACCTTCTCTCTGGGGAGCTGCCTGTCTTTAGAGGTCAGTGGTGTTCCTAAAAGCGCCACACAACATGCCTGTCAACAGCCTGGTTTTATCACTGATTCACTGTCAGAGGGGTGGGGGTTGGGGTGGAGCTCATCTGCTGCTGCACATTATCCTCAGTCAGAGCAAACTGGCTACATAAAACGTCCACCATGACAGACAATTCAAAACAACCAGACTGTTCAGCTCAAACACCTAGAAGAAGCTCTCTTTCGTGCATTTTTTAGCATCAATAAATGTACGGCAAACGTTAAATTCGAACTGATGTAACTCTAAAGCACGGTCATTTAAAAACACAATGCTATTTCTACAATCAGATGAAACAGAAAATGTCTAGATTAAACTTTCCTGAAAGACTCAGAACAGGTGGACGTTGCGCTTCGTCAATATTTTAATAAAATCTGCCTCCCGGTTATTGGAGCTGCAGCTGTTTTCTGCCGTCACACTTACACATCGTTGCACTGATTATTTTCGGCCTCCTCTGCCACCAGTACGTCGTACTCCTCTGCTGCGTACTTCTCCCAGTCTGAGACCTCCTGGCCGTCCGTCTCAGCCTCCTTGGAACAACAACAAAAAAAACAAAACAGCAGTGGTTAGAAAACGGCCCTGACCTCTGGTGGGAGGATGACCCGAACCCATCGCGTCTTACGCACCCTTATGACAGAGAAAGGGTCTCGCTGCTCGTGGTTCAGGTACTTCTCGATGTTGAAGAAAGTGTCAAAGAAGATGTGGGCCAACTTGCACCTCTTGAGATCCCGCAGGGTTATCTTATCTGCCCAAAACAAAAAAAAAAACAAAACACACGTTAAGTTCCCAAGCAGTGGGTTTAAAAAGTATTTACATTTCTTAAATTTACCAAGCAACTGCTGAATTTACAGTGAGTTTAAATTACATCCAGATGGAGTCTGTTTACTTAGTAGGTGACCTACTGTTTTAAGGGAGGAAGGAGAAAAGGGATGCATACTTGTCCTTGCACTTCATAGTCATACACCAATCTGTGTCGGCCTATCATGTAAAGTGAAGCTTTGATGTTTGGGATGTAATGTGAAAGAAGCGTGAATAATTCTGGATAAAAATGAATATCGTTGGTCCATTTTATGCCTTGATTATTAGTCGGGCATTAGTAAAATGGCCAATCATTTCCTCGACTAAACTTAGCCATTGATGTCTGTTGTTGTACTGAATGGGATTTAAGACGGAGTAAGAAATGTAGAAGATTATTTCAGCCGCCTTCCAGAAACTAATCCTGACTTTTAAAACCGTATAACCGCTCATGCAGGCACTCAGTCTACATGGAAAGTAGCTGAAACTCCTGCGATTACAATTTACGACGTTCAAAGTGAAACGTTTATGAAGGATGCAAACAATTGTTTTACTAGTGTGTCTTGTTTTTACGTGCACAACTGGAACATGTTACAAGTCGAATGAACAGTGAGTCATATCAACACAGAGTAAACGCGCCAGCATTAGCCAAGCCAAAAACATCATTAGCAAGGGGCAAGATGTGACTTTTCATCTTTGATCTACCTTGTTGAAATGTATTGTACAAATAAAATCCATTGATTGATGCATCTGGAAATGTCATGCTATTCAAAGTAGTATTATTACGACAAAATAAATATAACAAAGCTGCTGAATTTATTGTGAGTACATGGTTTTAATGAAGTGCTGGATTTGGACCGGATGTACGCCTATGTTCTAATAACCTGGATCACTAAGAGGGGCATCCCAAACAAGGACATTTCCCTAAAATAAGACAAACGGCGTTGTCCTCGATGCTACACTATTAAACACAAAAAAGATTTACAGGTATTTCCCTTTCCTCAAAGGTTACCCTGTTTTGTATTAAGTCGTCTATTGCTTGAAATTCAGATATACACTCAAAAATCCTGGTTTTGTCAGTAAATTTGCGGGAAAGACAACGAAGGCTTCGATTCGTTTCTGCTCAGCTGCAGAGAAGCAATAGGTTTTAAAGTTGCACGTCTTGGCAGCAGTATGGATATTCTTTAAATTTATGATATTACCTATGTGAAGAATTTTAACTGCTCCCCCCCCCTCCCACAATCTGTTCGAATACTTTAGGTCGCTCTGCCTAGTTACTGTTCGAGAAAAACATCTCGGTTGAAGAGGTTGTTCCATATCGGGTTACGTGTAATTTTATACAACTCCACTCGTGCAGCACAACATCGGGCTGCACTTGGGTCACATTCCAGCAGTGGCCGTCAATACGAAACACGCATACCCCACCGTGAACTTCTAAATCACACAGTGGAGGAGTTAAGTGTTGGAGGGAATTTGTTGACAGTGTGGATGACACCAGCAGCTGGCTGGAGGCAGCCCAGTTAGTCCTCTCATCTGTAACCGCTCGACTCGGCCGATGATCAATGATCTGGCCTGAAAACGCGCCTGTGCATCTGCCACCGGGGACAGCCAGGCTGCGTGCTACGCGGATAAATGCGAAACAGCACCGACCTTCCACCTCGGGCTTGACGAGGTCGAGCATTTGGCAGAGGCAGTCCTCGAACGGAAGGGGCTCGATGGCCATGGCCTCCAGTTTCTGACACTGCTCGTCGTAGAAGTACTCCAGCTCATACATGCTGAGCACCCCGTCCCCGTCCAGGTCCATGCAGCGGAACCAGTACTCTATGCTACAAAGGAGGAAAATATACAATCAGTTTAGAAAACGAGAAAGAAGGATGATACAATCAGTGCGGTCAAAAGTCAAGATACCTGGTGTCGGTTTTCTTGTCTTCCTCAGAAATGAGGAACCAAACAAAATCAGCGTAGCTTAGCCTTCCCTCCTTATACACCCGTCTGTCCCTGATGACAACAGCAGCAGGTAAAGAGGATAAATACTGGTAGCGTACATTAACGCAACATATTCTGATACTCGACTCACCTTGTAACGGTTCCTGAGAATATCCTTTCAATCAATTTCTGGGAAATGGCTGCGAAACACAAAGCAGAGTGGTGGCTTACGACAGAGCTTCTCTCTCTCTCTCTCTCGGTCACCGAACAACTCGACACATGTGGCCCCCGTTCTCATTCTTTCCAGTTCGGTTTTTGTGACAGCACCATAACTCACAGTGGTCATCGCTGTGACCGCATAGTGTTAGAAATTGTTCCAGACATGGCGTCATTGAAGCAGAGTATATACGCTGCTCTCTTATTGATCTTGTGTCTTTTTTCCCTTGCCTCACCCTCGAATCATCAGCTAAAAACATGTGGTGTGAAGAGAGGGGGAGATTAATCTATTTTAACTGGCTAGAGGTGAGGAGCTACTACGGCGCTACAAAACTCTCCTATCGGCCCATTCAGATTCTGGAGAAATAACAAAAATGTCGTAAATGGAGCAAATGTAAAGGCTTGGTGTTGAATAAAAAGGCAGGGAAGAGTTTTTGATGTGATTAAGCGATGGCGGCTGGTTCACCTTGGTCATTGTGCCGCACCAGGTCTTTCTGGTCAATGTAGAGGTCGTGGTCAGAGTCCAGCTCCCAGAACTTGCAGTAGATCACATAAAAATGCTCGTAGGAGAAGAATTCTGTCAGCTGGTTCACGTCTTCCTCCTGCTCCAGCAGCGCCACATTCTGTGCAAAATAAATGACGGGAAAATGTTTTCTACCCCTGTGATGATCAACCAATAAATGATGATCTATGTATGACCTAAAAAATATATATACAAATCCCCAAATTAAATAAAGTGTCTTACACAAAATTACAAGCACAAAATTCAATGTTCTTTTTATATACAGATTTAATGTAAAAGACAAATACGGAGAAGTTGTAAATGGGAAAACAAAAAAGCTGCACATCACCGTGAACATTTGATTCTTAGAATTGTTAAATAGATTCTATTATTATTGTTTTTATGCCATTTGTTGTTGATTTATTTGACGAATCTCTCTTAAATAAAGAATTAAAAATAATGAACCAAGCATGCCTCAAAGGGCCATAGGTGGCAGAATGTATTAATATAACTATGAACTATTAAAATATTAACTCGTACTTAAAACGAGGCAATATTTAAAATCTTTACACGCTGATGTAATTTTGACCTACACAAATAAAATGTGGTTTGATGGATAAAGTAATATTTAGCCCTGTTGTCTTTAGGTGGTAAAGCCAGAACTATCCAGTCTTACTCAGCTTATGCTATTTTGCAAAGATAAATAGGAAAGATTTCAGCTTCTGAAGGGACAAATATAAATACTTTTCAGTTTAACTAAAGTAAAACAAAATGTATCATATTTTGTCTTACTACTTCTACTTCCCAATCATTTGCTACTTTGCCTTGATCCCACAGAGTATCAACAAAATACTTTGAAGTTAATAGTTGCAAGGTGACCAAATGTGGAAATGTTATAGGGTGTATGAATAAATTTGCAATTATGAGATTTACCTGAAGAAAATTACTTTTCCTGAGCTCAGAAAAGGTTATTTTTCCAGTCCATGACCGGTTCACATTGTAAAATATCCTCTGAATTACCTGGAAAAGAATCAGCGGTGTGTTAACTTCCAAAAATGACACAGAAACAGAAAACCCTGTTCGGTACCATCGCCCTGTGAATGGTTTCTTTCCCCACGTACCGTGGTGATATATCGTGAGTGGAAGTCCGGTGCTTCTTTCAGGAAGGCCAGGCCTGCATGCGAGTTCACTACATCCTGAAAGCATAAAGTACAGATGGTTTACTCAGTTTTTGCTCCACAAAAAGAAACAATCATTTTTAGCCCTGTGAAGTTTTACAACCGCCACTTTAACAGATACGTTCTGGTAAATTACACCGTTACTTTCAAAGACAAGCTAAGTAACAGTCCGCATCTGGTTTAAATCTGTGAAAGATATATCCCAAAGCCTGCCTGAACAGGAGTATGAATCCACGCTAATAGAGACATCAGATGTCGGCCTCTTGCACATTTTGTCACAATTCTCATGGGAGCGGAAAGCACATCAGAGATTACCGAGAGAAGCCGGCCAACACAAATGTTCCTGTGAAATCTTAAAGCACTGAGTGAGACAGTTGAGCAAATACTACTGCTTTCATAATGCCATGAAGTCACTAAAGCATCTAATAAACTGCAGCTACAGTCTTATTAAAACAATTCTTCATGCCTTTCCTCTACTCAACCTTCCTGGCGCCCACCAAAGAAAGAGAGCGTCGACATAAATGCGACGGTGGCAATGAAATTAAAAGGTCTTATTCCGTGGCAGCCGTCATGCCTCTTTGACTCTTACTGGGAGAAATTAAATCATAGAAAACACATAAATCACTGGCCACAGGAAACAGGCCGGGACAGTCACATCTACTCCACTGCAATCCACCTTTCATTCATCAAAACAGTCAAAGGCGATTCGCCGAGAGGAACCGTACAAATTAAACAGCGCGTGCCACACGGACTCTCTGCCGCTACGCTAACCGGTGTTCAGCTCAGACTGAAAGCTCTCGCGCGCAAACATGAATGTGAATCAGGTGCAGGGAAGGCCGGTGTGGCCCACCAACAACCTGCCGGGTGGAACGACGACACAAGCGGAGTTACTAAAGAAAAGTGGAAGGAAAACTACACATTTACCACTTTTTTCATTTCTTTTTTACAAACAAAACACGTAGCATACATTTTGTATTTGACACTCTTTAATGTGATACCCCTTGATAAAATCAGGGGCAAATACTTAAGGAGTCTGTGTGCAAGTTAAGCTAAGCAAAAACGCAGCTGGTTGTTGAAGTAATATTTTGGAAAACACTAGAGAACAAATTGTATCGTCTTTAGTCAGGTGAACAGAAATGCTGTGGAAACCCACCTAAAAAGACTTGGAACTGTAACTACAGCAAAACACGGTTCTACGAAGTGCTGACTCAGGGAGTTGAATACAAATATACACAAGAAATAAACAAAAGTTTTCCTTCCACTACACAATTATGTATCACTTTGTGTTGATATAACTGAAACAAAAATATGCAAAGAAGCACATTGGAATACAATCCTCTCAGGTATGTAGTCATAATGTGACAAAATATGAACATGTATTAGGAATACTTCTGCATGGCAATGTTAAAAAAAAAACAACCCACAAATTCTCCCTTCTTTACATAAACAAGGAAGGTCTCAGAAGGGCAAGCCGCAAATTAAGCTCAGTTTGCACCACCCAAGCCAGGGCAATTTTGCCATCCCACACTGCCAAGTCCTGCTCTCTCCCTGGGTGTGCTGCAGTCAGTACCTGCAGGAATGGAATAAAGTCGTCTTGTTCCAGGTAATTACAGCCAGGCTTGGCCAAGAGGTGCACAAATTTAGAAGCATCATCGTGACAGGTCTGCAGCGTTCTGGAAAAGCAAAAGAGAGAACAGATGGTTGTGAGGTTGCTGCCTCGTTGGCTCGAAAGCCACTTTTCATCATTCGGTCAGGGTTTAACTCCTTAGACTAAAGATTACAAGTGCGGAATAATGCATTCTGAAATTGGAATTCAGCATCGGCGCTGGTTGATTAAGGTGTTCAGGGTGTTATGGCTTCCAAACGAAGAAAGCTCTAGTCATGGGTTTAGGTCAAAGGCCACGTCTGCCCCGAGTTCTCTGGAGACTCGCGTATTAAAACAAGGGCATGCTTATTGCACGCAGCAACATTCAGCACATAGATACTCCCATAGAAACCCCACAGTGTCTCAGCTTCATACAGTAAAACACTAAATGGTTAGTTTCTTCCCTTTACTGCCCTCTACTTCCTTTGTGACTTTCTCTGCTCTTTCTAAAGCCAATGACGTCTACTTGGGGGGGGGGGGGGGGGGGGTAAAAAAAATTTTTTTTTAAAGTGAAAATTTTAATTGCGGTTGCACCCAAAATTTTTAATAGCCCAATG
>CAEGAF010194847.1:0-28737 GCA_903067075.1 Micropoecilia bifurca
TACTTAAGTACATTTTTGACTGTGTATTTGTACTTTTACTTAAGTACAGTTTTTGAGTACTTTCTCCACCACTGCACCTCTCACATGCAAGTATCTGCCCATCATCTTGGTAATGATCTCATCAGACACCTGGAACTGGTGCTGATCCAACTGTTACCACTAGAGGTGGCCATAACGTAACACACACACACACACACACACACACACACACACACACACACACACACGTATGAAAAAATATATCACCTTGGAAGTAAGAAGTATGTTAACTTTTCTAACAATAGTAAAATGTGATTTTTTTTTCTTTTTCCCTTTCCTCATCTCTGATTAGAAATGTCTAAAAATTTCTTTCTTAGGATTTTTTTTTGTTTTTGTCTCTTATATCAGCAGGAGTCATTCAGATTACCAAGTAAATTTGCTTGATCATGACTAATTCTAAGAAGCCTGCCCATCCATGTTCATCATTGATTCAAATTATTGATGTATCTCTTCACTGCAACAAACACAGTTAAAAAATAACTTACTGTTAAGTTGACCACCACTACTGGTAGGACTTGTGTTGATAGCACTAATCATATCAGATTACTTCTCTGAAAAATATCGGGGTTTTTTTATAAAAATGGCACGTAAAAACTGAACTAATGCATAATTGTGCAGTTCATTTAAATATGTCTAAAACTGATTTTTGTGTTATTGTCATCAATTACTCAGTGTTGCTATGTGGTTGCTAAGGAAGCAGGATTGCTTTGCGTCAGTCACAATTGCCAAAGTTATTTCTATTTGCTATGTGTCAGGATAATATGAAACGATCTTTAAAAGAGAAACTGCTATTGCTTTCTTCAAACTCAAAGAGTACACAAAGATTACCTTGAGTAATTTAGTGAAAGGCCAGATGACTTTAATTCACATTGTTTGAGTTCAATGGTGCCACACCTCTACACATAGCGCCAAGTAACACATCAAACACTCTACTTCCTTGTGTAACATCTGTCAACAAGTCCAGAAGATAAATTGGGATGGTTGCAAATGCACAATGAATTTTGCTAATGTGCAAAAGGACAAAGATCTTAATTCTTGAAGACACATCCTGTGGGCTCATTAAAATACGAATTATGTGTTTTGTCATCATGATCATTGATATATTTGAAGAGGAAAAAAGGGAGAGGGGAGGGGGAGAAACCTGCAAGATGAGAACACCAACTATCATTTTGTCTGGGTGTTTAGTTACTGAAAGGAATGGTGCACTTTTATGAAGTGCATTCATAAATGGTGAATGAATGATGAAGTCTGTTTGCCTAGGAGCAAGTGTTTATATATATACATATTTTTTGTGAATCTCCTTAATCTGTCATGGCAGTGTTTTGTTCACAACAAAAAATGAATGCAGACTCTGCAAGACACCCATGCATTTGTCCCTTAAAGTTGCGGCTGATACCGTACAGTGACACAGTACTGGTCAAGTTTGCAAGCTTCACCAGCAGATGGCAGCATTGCACCTTATCCTATTCACTGGTTTTAGAAGTGTTTAAGCAGGAAATATTTGTGGCACCAGTTGCTCCAGTATGAATGGACCCAAAATCCACCAAGCTGCTTGTGAAAAGCAACCTGAGACTTTTGACACTGGGGATGCTGTTTAAAGGGCAAATACTAAATGTAAACTCAAGTATTTGAAGAGTTTAATTGTATCCGTTTGCCTTGCAAAGTTCGTTGTGATGTGTTGTGATTTGTGGTATTTAGGGGTTTCCTAAAGTGGACAGCAGGTTTTTCCCCTTAAAGGAAAACTAGTCTGGTAGAAATGAGCTTACCTGGCAAGTTAATTGACTGGTGAAATAATCAGTCCTTTAAGTTTGCCTAGCAGCAAGTGTTTATTTTTAAGGCGTCCGTGGCTCTCCTTAATCTTCTATAAAGGATTTAGTTAAGTCGTTTACAGTCATTGCTGTCTCTCGCAACAATTACAAACAATTAGACGCAGCAAGAAAACCATGCATTTGCATCTCGAAGCTAATGCGAGGAGAGCTGCTGCTGGGTGAGTTTTAAATATTACTCGACTGTAGCTGTGCTCTTTCCAGTTTGATTCATGCGCCATTCTTCACCAGCAGATGGCAGCATTGCAACGCCTGCGGGTCTTGAACGCGATTCACTTCGGTCTTGTACCAACAGCGTGCACTTTGTGCAGAGAAACGTCACTGCGAAGCACGTTGCGTAACCCGCAGCACACAGACAATTCAATACTGAGGAATGTACTTTAGCTTCATGGTAAAGTAAAGTACAAAATCTTCCATTATCAGGGATCTGTCAGTGATTCACAGAAACATTTTCGTTTTATTATTTGATGTCATGAAAACACAACTCCACTTCATAATGCCTCACGAACCTGGAATAAACTACAGTTAAACACCAGCAAGAATGAAAAGTTACAGTTTCTGAATGACAAGACAGGAAAAAGGCACTTTTCACATTATAAAAACAGCCATACATGTTAAGACAGTTAGGCGTTGTATGCGGTGACAAAACTACATTCAGATCATAACAAATAACTTGATAAGAATGGTATAATAGTTAATGTTGCAAATCTAAAATCTACTTTTAAAATATTCCTTCAGATATAAATATTAAAACATAATTTCCTGTTCTTGGTACATACTCCTAAGCTTATACATATATATAAAAGGAATAAAAAATAATCTCATGTTACCTTTAATTTATTAAAATATATAGCTTAAGTTAATATGCATTTAAACATATAATGGATTTATAAACAGTTGCGCTTTCATAGGAATGTAAATATCATTTAACTTTAAAACATTAATAAAACCAAGAATACCTAATTGCTTAGAGAAATCCATCCCAGATATAATACCCCCAGAAGGAAGGAGTGTACAATTTTCTATGCCCCAGATACGAATAAACTTTGTCATTTGAGTGTGGACTGACAAGTGATCAGTTGTTCTTCTGAACAGAAGAGTAGTACTCCACCAACACCTTCCAGGCTTTGGGGGCCATGAAGCCGTCGGGCGGGTTCTCTCCGCTCCGAGCCAGGTTCCTCATCTTGGTTCCAGAGATGAACTCGAAATCTGCATGGCTGAGAAATTAAAAGAACAACAGAGGGGGGGAAAGAACCCCATGTCATTAGAAATAAGAAGTATTATATTAGAAATAAAAACGGAAGGATGGTTTGGCTCAACTTCAGACGAGCATTTACGGTTTCCTGCAACATAATTCACATCTGCTGAAGAGTTCCATATTCTGTCATCTGACAACCATGGGCTTTTGTATGTTTGTTGAGATTTTATGTGAACGATTTAAAATACCTGAAAACGAGCCACACGTTTGATTTAGGAGTATCGGTACAGACACGAATCGACATGTTGCGGGAAAATGACCCTTAAAATATTGCATGTGATGACACCTTTTCTACAAAGTACTGACTTAGGAAGCAGAATACAGCTGCAGGTTACATTTGTCAATATATTTTTAAAACAAAACCCCAATAAAATACATTCAATTTCAACTCTCTTTGCGACAAAACGCAGAAAAGTTCAAGGAGGTATGAGTTGTTTTGAGAGGCACCGTTTGATAAAGTTAAATAATCTGTCTTTACTCACCATTCCGGGTTGTAGAAGTCCATGGCCTTCTTGGTCTTGTTGTAAGCAGCGACTCTGAAGGGGATGATTTCCACAGAGGTGAGGCCGGGGGCCATGGTGAGGACCTTTCCTCCGTGCGTGGGCTCATACATATCCTGCTTCGTCACAGGGTGAGGCATGCCGGCTGGGTCGCGACCAACGATGTAAAAATTCGCCCCGGCAACCATCCTGGCCCTGCAGTGCCACTGCACCTGGAAAGACATCCAGAGCGGCAAACTCAGCCCCGACATGGATTCACCAAGCGGCTGGTCATGTAACCTCTGGCTGAACCGTTGCTCCTGACCTCCGTGGGTCCGGCGTACATCATGGGCGAGGGGAAGATGGCCACGATGGTGCTGGACGGGTCCAGGACGCCCTCCTCCAGGACGGCGGCGTGCTGCCTCATCCTCCAGCTCAGAGGCACGTCGTCGTCTTTGGTCCAGCCCCCGAGAGGGTGGAGCAGGAGGACCGGGTTCTTGTATCCCCGATCGAGGAGACGCCGCTTGGTGTCCTGCATGAGGAGGGCGTGACCGTTGTGCACTGGGTTGCGCAGCTGGAACGCAAAAATTGCATCTGAGGAAAAAAAACAAACAGACAAAGTAAAATATATATATTTTAAGCATTGTTAAAGCATTGCTGCACAACCTGGGAGTTAATATATTTGAAGATTATTGAGCTTATTAATAAAAGTCACAGCCGTCATGCTTATCATGCTTTTTAAATGAGTCATACAGACTGTGGTCGTAAATTCAGCTTCGGGCTGCATGGCGGTTAGAGGCCCGCTTTTTATGACTATAAACAAATCCAGCTAAATAAAGTAAACTCCAGAAATGTTGCTGTCACTGTGGTGTGTTGCTCACTCTTATAAAGCTGTAAAAGGATGCAGTTTAACACGCCATAGAGGTCAGAAACCATCCAGCGTGTTTTGACTGTTTAAATCTTTTGTTGGGTGTTTATAAAAAGGGGAGAAATATAAACACAGATACAAATACAGAAATATAAGCCAAGACCAATAAAAAGCTACTTTCAGTTGTATTATTGGATACATTATGATATTGCACAATTTTCAGCCAGCAGTACATGCCACAGTGAATTCAAATTCAACCCAAAAATGCTTCAGTGATTCCCAACGGTAAAATTAAATGTTGTTGCAACTCATATCAATTAAAATTCTTCAAAAGTTATTGAAGAATTCATCTCATTGTTGCTCTACGATGACGCAGAGCCTCACGCATCAGAGATGCTCCTCATGCAGGATTAAATTTACCATTTCCCTTTTTGATCCGTTCCAATGTTCGTCTGAAAGGAGAGGGAAGAAACTTGGATTTCTAGGAATGAAAGAAGTTGGATACAAAACCTCCTACATTTATTGGCCTGTCTGGTATTGACGTGTCCAAAAACCTGAACATAAACCATAATGACCCGAAGATGCCCGTTTAAAATACATTTCTTTAACAAGGAGCTTTGGAGAGTTTTCTAGCCACCCTTATCATCTTGCATGCGTTCTACTTATTACATATTCCTTGTGTCCATTTCCTGACTCTCTTTACTTGAAAGGCGTGTTTCTTTGGTTTTTCCAATTCTGAGGAGTGGATTAGAAAAAGAAGACTCTTAGTCTTAGTCATAACACGCTCGCACTGGAAAGAAATAGGAAAATCCTTGACAGTGTCAATATTATTCCGTGTCAAACACAGCTAAGTATTTTGTTTAGGTGTGGAAATTTTTCAACTATACACCAAGTACATCTTCCCGTCATCTACACTCAGTTGTGAGCCTAGACTTTGCCGGTACTGGATTCCTAAAATGCTTACATGACTTATCCTCCAGAACAATAATTCAGACTTTCCAACCTGCTTGCATGTCTTTGAACTTCTGCTTGAGCTCCTTGGGAGTCAGACGGTACTGATCCAGTCCATCGTTCCATTTGATCCGCTCCAACACCTCCAGGTCGCCGCCCACTAGCCAGTCGCCTCCTTCCATAACCATCTGCACAACGAAAGCTGATTCAAAGTAAAGCACAGCAGATCATTGACTAACCACTAACCCCTCACTAGGATGAAGGTCTCCCAGTTTGACACTGGGACTTTGAATAGGAAAAGGCCTTTGTCTCCTCTAAAATGTTCCAGATCATCACATTTTAATAATACATTCTGCTCCCAAAAACAGATAAAAGCTTTGGCGTTATCCTATCAAACTCCAGAGATAAATATGACTGGAATGTGTGGCATGAACTTAAACAGATTCTTCATGAGCAAAAACTCCTTAAATTATGTTTGAATAAAAAAAAAAGCTTGCACCGTAATTTCAAGTGTTGCAGGACCAGTTTAGGTTTAGTAGGCAATCATCTTTCCAATAGGGCCAAGTTGTTTTGGATAGTTTTTTGTTTTCCCCTTTCTGATCACCTTAATGTAAGGGTGCTGTGGACACGTGGTTCCCCACTGTCTGGCACAGCGTTCCTCCTTGCGATGTGCATAGAACTCAGGATTCCTGAGGATAGCCACACGTGAGCCCTGGTACTCCAGAGCTACGGCTACACAGCCGTCCAGCTCCTGCTTGGTCTCAGCGCTCACAGGCAGCACGATGGGAACCGACATGTTGATGGCGCCGCCTGAAACAAAGAAGAAAGATAATTAAAAAGAAGAACAGGTCAGCTACATAATAATCTATTCTCGGCCTCTTTACTCTGAAACCCCTAAATTAAATAAAGTGTAGTGGCCTTGGAGGTGTGTTCGAAGAAATGGGGGATAAATAAATACAGAAACCTATCAAAATAAAATAAAATAAACTCACAGAAAACAAATACTCAAGAAGAATAGTCACCTGTACCCAAATATGGATAAATGTGGAACTATTTTGGGCACAACAGAGTTAAGCTGAGAACAGCTTAGACTCTGTTCCTTACGGTGCTACACATTATGAGGAGACATAAATAGAAAAAAAAAACATTTCTACATATATATAATGATTTATATTGTACTTATATTTTTAGCTACTTAGTGTTTCAGAACCGACTGCTAATGTTTTCGTATGCACATGTGGACATGCATGATTGAGGGCTGCGTTAGAGACAGTGAACATTAAGAGGATTGTTGGCGTGATTGTCTCTCACCATCCAGCAGGTTGCCAAAGTGCAGGACCTGGAGCAACTCTCTTTCCCTCATGAAGCCCTTTAGAGGACTTGCCCAGCCTTCAGCTAAGACCTGCACCCACTGTAGATCCAGCTGAGGATGGAGAACATCAGCGTTACTCAAAGACCCAAACCCCAAACAGTCTGCTGAGAAAAAAAATGTTCACTCATCCTCCAAAATATCATGAGGGCAGCCTGGAGGAAAACAACTACTGATAAATTCAGTTGACAACAACAACAACACAAAAAATGCCTAAGCACCATAGATAACCACCTTGGTGATGCTGATGGTGGGCAGAGTGCTTGCGTCGGCGATGGCAAGATGCAACTTGTTTTCCGGGACAAAGAGCTCATTCACCTCCTCTATGATCTCGCTTGGTACGATGTTCTGCAGACCGCGCAGGGAGAAAGAAGGACAATTGTGAATCAGCAAAAGTTTGCGTTCTTCATCACTTGAAACAGTTGTAAGAACATTGGGGGATTTTTGTGTTTTCAAGAAGATCTCATAAGATGCACATTGAGCGTACGTTGCGGCGTACTTATCTCTTGATCATGAAGACGAGTTCTCAAGTAAGAAGAGCTGACGTGACTTCTGTCTAATCTCCTTTCCCTCCATTAAATATTTGCTTTAAATTTATTTCAGCTCATCAGACCAACCGGAACACACACTAAGCTAAAGAAAATGTGTAATGAAATGCCCAGTGGCATTTTTTTAATCTTATCTCTTTCCTACTACTGAACCGTCTTGTACATGTTATCTGAATTCTTATCATATTTCGAAAGCCTGCTACATTAATAATGTAATATTAATGACATTTGTAGACTTGTAGTTTCATAGTTGCTTAACATCCTGTTCAGTTTTAAGACATTGGCAAACACCACTCCTTGCTCAAGCTTTCCGCTGGTATTGAGTTAACGACTGGTTCCAATATCTGATTACCTCTGTCAGCAGCAAATCTCACTACCTCTCTCTCACTGCTGACAACACCCAGTTTATAGCTTCCATAAATACAACCTGACTTTTTGCTGACATTACTTTCAGCTTTCACAAAAGGCTAAAGTTCAGTTCACAAGATTTGCTCCAGCAGGTTTCGCAATTTATAGAGAATATGATATTTTATCTGGTTAGTTCAATATGGCAGATAAATCTTCCAACTATAAAATGTTACAAAACATGCTTAAATGAGCTATTAATTGTTTTTTTTTTAATTTGGACAGCTGCTTTCCATCCCTTTTTTGTGTTACAGATACACATCCTTCAACTAATTTTACTAATTAGCTGGAGCTCCAGCTAATTAGTAAAATTAGGGTCAATTTGCCATCTCTCTCCTTATCCCTGGTTGGGTCTCTCTAATCCTGTTATTCCCTTTCACAAAACACAGCAGGAATACTGATATCTTCAGGTCTTTTGTGACAGTGGGTCAGGGAAGAGCTAGAGAGAGCGTTTCAGGTGAAAGTAATAGCAGCGTCCAAGGTCAACGTAGCACTGAGCACTGAGAAGCGACCCCCACTCTGGGGAAGTGGCTCCAACAGGTACCAGGAAAAACACTGGAGATCTCAGTCCATAAGAGCTGAGATCCATTTCTCCTGGATCCTAGCAACAGCAAAGACCAAGCGAAGGACCGTCAGCCTCCCTGGCAGCAACCCAGGTGAACGGGAGTAGGTAGGTAGCTGCAGTGCAGTCGTTACCTAACTAAATGTCTTTCAGTGTAACTAGGGGAACCGGAATAAAACCGCAACTGTTTAGAAGTGATATTATTAAGATAATTGGTCGCTACCAGAAGAACCAGGATAGAGTTTGGTTACTTTGACCTCTTTTATGGGCCCATTTTCTATTATTTATCCAAGTTTGTGATTTGAGTTAAGTTAAAAAAAAATTATTTTAACTTCGACCTGTGCCTGACTGTCCTTTTTACTGCTCGGTCCATCACAGGGTCTGTTCAGACCTGGCACTATCATCAGTTTGGATTTGTGTGGATCAATGCATTACCAGAAAGCTCTCTGAAGTGTAATCATAACTTTACAACGTTGGTAATAAAGGTTTAAGATTGACAAATAATATTTACATACATTTGCCAACCAAATTTATTTGATAGTAAAAATCTGACTAGATATTATAAGGTTGCTGCTTCCTTTTGAAATCTCGCCGTAATTATACAGAGGACAGCTCCCACTGACATGTGGGGTGTCTTATTGTAGAACAGTTTGATGGATTACAACTTTTTCAATGTGAAATCTTAAATCACTTTACTCTATTTTATTCTTCTAGTGTTTCCGCCGTACGCTTATCAAGATTTCTATAGCAAAAAAACGGAATAAAAAATGTTTCTCAGGTGAATATGAACTGTGGTGAACTGTAGTTCAAAAGACTAAACAGCAGAACTGGTGTTAGCTGCACAACTGGTAGATCCACTACATGTCGATCAAGAAGTAACCGTGCATATCGAGTTCACATGCAGTGCTGTTCACTACATGTGACAACTGGTTACTCAAGTCTGAGAAGTCACACATGACTCATATTTATATGTATAAAACATGAGGGCCATTCTTCTGTTTCTGTCAGGTTTTAGAGTTGAGGCAGACATTTTTCCCCATAAAGCTACATAGCAAATTTCTATACTATGCATAATTTTCTGTGTATACTCATCACAGCAAAAAGAAGAAATCACAGTGACTCAGCAGAAAATGAACTCCTATCTCAGTGATATTGTCATGTTCGAGGGTAGGCTTCCGACCCACATGCAGAATCAGACCCGGGAAGCAACAGTAAGTTAAGAATTTATTTACAACACGCAATCACAGGCATCTTACAGGTGATCCTTTCGATCGGATCCAGAGTTTGTCTGGAAGACATTGCAGACATTCTGTCTGATAGCACATTCTGTCCTATCAGACAGAATGTCTGATAGGACAGCAGGAGAAATTAGCTTATGTCTCCTGGAAGGCTTCTCAACGGGAGGAAGGAAAGAGCAGGATGGATCCAGACAACCAATCTGGAGGATTGGGGTAAGTGTCTCCGACAGGAGCTAACTGCAGGCTGGAGCGGGGAGGCAGGTGAGGTTCGGAGTTGCAGGTGAGATTACGAGTTTGGGGTCAGGCTTAAACCGTGAGGGAGTAATCATCCAGCGGAGAGGTGAGGTCTGGCAGCTCCTTAAATCCTCTCTGGCTAATGATCCCAATGAGCTGCAGATGTGCAGCTCTTCTCCAGGATGCTCCCAGCAGAGAGCCAATGAGGAGAGACTCTATCATAAACCCAGCTCCTGACATATGTGGCACTAAGAGTCTCTCCTGTTTACATATTTACTTTATCAGTAACACATCACTCAGCAAAGCTGGGGGTTAGGAAGGTGGATGAGGGTTGACAGTAATAATTCAAGTACTTGTACTTGTAGTGCGTTCATACATGCAAGTTTCCCTACTTCTAAGAAATAGAAATCAGCACTTGGCAAATTAAAGAAACATCCACATTGCCTTTTACATATTTGGCTTCTTGGAGTTTCCATATAACAAACATAAACCAATGTGCTACAACACCAACACTCTTGTAGGATCTTGTAGTTATGTCCAGATCTAATTTCTTGTCTTGCAAATATTTAAATTAGGAACAATTCCTGCAAGATCGTCTATGCAAAAATGTTCTACACAGACATACAAAGATGTGCAAAAGATTAAAATGCAACATTTGTTTATGTTTTGGTTTTGAGGAGCATAATCCTCAAAACCAATCCTCAAAGCCTCAATCAGGCTGGTCTAGAATAACAATTATTTTCCTAAAGTCTTGCAATGTTGTTTTCTTTTAACTTTGGTTGTTCTTCTACTCCTTTTTGTTTTTTCATTGAACTTGATGACATGCAATGAGCTTAAAAATGAAGGAAGTGAAAGAAAGCAAATCATCTACACCCCAAATATCTACAGCAAATAGGGGGTGGGGGAGGATTGTCTTGACACTCAACCTGAGACCTGCAACATGCTTCAATGGATTTCATAGAAAAAGATTTTAAGCTAATGAATCAATAAAACAGACAAGAGCTAAAAAAAATCTTGCATTAAAATAGCAAAATATTTCAAACTCATACCCTAAGCCTGTCCTCAAAAGCTCTATCCAGTAGGTGTATGACTTATATAATGCTGACACTTTCATATCTGGCTTGGAACACTATATCCATGTTTGACACTCTTATTTTGAAATACCAAAAGATGTAGTTCTTGAGTTGGCCTGTTGTGTTGAGAGTTAACTAATGAAGACTTGACTTTGACCTGTCTAACAATGCGGTTACATAACCATAGGGGGAAAAAAAACTCTCAGTGCTTCTAACGTTTTTTGTTAGACAGCATAAGAATGCAGTGACTGGCTAGTGATTAGCTGCTAACAGAGCTAAAGTAGGCATCTGCATTTTGAATTGATGCTAAACTAAAAATACCATTTTATATAAGTCAAATTATTTTATGTTTGTAATTTTTTAGAGTCAACCAAGAAATTGTGTTGTGAAATAGTAACAAGCTGCTCTTGACCCAATATCAGATCTCAAACCTATTTGATGCGTCATCACAACAGGGCTTCTGTGTTTGAGCGTTTTGCCTGTTTTATATCTGAATGATTCTTAAAGTTATGTTGCTTAAAAACAAAATTAAGGACTTCACTACAAATGGCTAAGCAGTGAACTGAAAATCAGGACAAAACCAACTTCAGAAATCTTAATGAAATTTGAGAATGAGCTAATAAATTAGCTCATTCTCAAATGTAGGCCAGGCAAGTTGCTTGCAAGCGAACACTACATAGGCAAGGCTTTCACAAGGTAAATAATGTACTTTGCATTTGAGGGATGTCTACGTCAACACTGAAAAACTAGTAAGCCATAAGATCTGGCTTGTTTGTTGAGATAAATAATGAGTCTTTGGCTGCCTGTATAATTGCCACACCTTGTATTCATTCCCCATATCCACGGTTTGTAACTCAAACATTGAAACTCGTTTTCCGTTTCAATGTTTTGTCAAACAAGCATTATAAAAAGGTTATCACAAAGTTCTCGTCCTTAGCTTTAAACTTACAAACGTCGACCTTCCGGGGTCGTGATTAGTGCCTTCATGCCTCCAATTATTATATTCTTTATTTTTCACACGTGCCTAACATACAGTAGCCCCTCCTTGGTTATATTTAATTTGCTTTGTGTCATCCACAAACACCTGTTTAAACGGGATTAAACGTTGTTCTTCAATGTACTTATGCCTTGGCCACGTCCTTTCTGGGAACAATGTGTGCCTACAGTAGCTTTTTTGGAGGATGAAATTGTAAGCTGATCCTGAAGGAGTGCCGTACGCTATCCGAAGGTGAGTACTCAAGATTCAAGACCTACCTGATCCTGGAGCAGCTCCAGCAGCTGATGAATGCATTCGTTCACAGTCAGCTCTCCAGTTTTCAGAACAAGCTCTGGTGATTCTGGTCGTTCATACTCTGAATCAATCCCAGTGAAACCTTGGAAAATATGTCAAACCACAGAAATGGTAGTTTAAGTAAACAGGGTTATTAGCTGTAAAAGACAGATTGTAAGGCTAACACCGGCAGAAACTATTGCTAAACAGACCTTTAATCTCTCCAGCACGGGCCTTCTTATAAAGCCCTTTCACATCCCGACTCTCGCAAACTTCAAGAGAAGCATGGACAAAGACTTCCAAAAACTTTAGCCCGGCACTCTCATGCACCTTCCTTGCCTCATTACGGTCCTGTGGATGCAAAGAGCATCAGGATTTATTAACGTGTAGTTACACCCAGTTACAAAAGTTTATTCAGTAGCTAGTAGCCAGAACATGCATATGCAGAGCAATTGTTGAAATGGTTTTTAATGTTGTCGGTCTGTACCCTGCCAGAAAGAAAATGCTTTCCAGAATGTATCTTTTACTCTACTGTCACTTTCACAAAATTTAAAGAAGTCATTTCTGGAATTTTCCAATAAATATTGTCGAAATTTTCTGAAACGTTCTCCATGGAATACTTCCCCAAAGCCTAGAGTTTTCCCACTTCTGGACCTTCCTGAGTACTTTCAGGATATGGTGTTTATATGTTGGGACTTATAACGAGGTACTTTGCCTAGAACCTAGAACTTAGTACTGGAAGGGTGAGTTCTGGAACTTACCAGCACTTTGGTAAGTTCTTTTTGTTTTTAAATTAGTTTATTAATAAATTGACTTGACTTCACTTAAAAAGCTGACCTCTCAGGGAAGTATGGACTGTATTATGTATTGAGATCACAATGCGTTCTGGGTTCGCCCTTTTCTCTTTCATCAAACTTTAAGTTTAGAACAAATCTACAGGTGAGATAATGTGTCCAGCATATGATGTCGTTGCAAAATGTTCTCTGACCTTGGTGAAAGGTGAGATAAAACTGGTGATGCAAACAAGACCAGCGTCGGCAAAAAGTTTTGCCACTTCAGCCACACGCCGTATGTTTTCCTCCCGGTCCTCATCAGAAAAGCCTAGGTTCTTGTTTAGGCCGTGGCGAATGTTGTCCCCATCCAGTGAGTAGCATGGAATGGCGTGGGATACAAGGTACTCTTCCAAGGCAAAACTAAGAGTCGTCTTGCCAGCGCCAGACAAACCTGATAGAGATTAACAGAATGCACATTAATTTAAAGGAAAAAGGAATAATATAGAGCAAAAGGGAAGTATACACATCAATGAACCTGTGAGCCAGATGGTACAGCCTCTGAAGCCCCCCCGAGTGCCCACAACCTGCCCCCTCTTGTTCCGACTGACGTGGTGAGCCTGGTAGACCACATTGGTTGACCTTGTGAGGTCCTAAAATTGAAAACCAGACACAAAGAGGAAGTTTAATTTGGTTTGGTGGATAGGACATGAGGACATAAAAGTGCTGCAAGAAAAATGAAAAGGACTCAGTCAGACAGCATTTTTTCCCCAATCTAATGCCAATCAATCGCAGTGCGGTATTTATCTATATGGAAGTACCGGCTTAACAGGGTTTACCAGTGATCATCCATGTCCAATGACAAAGCTGAATGATCGTAGTGAAATTGGTTTTATACGCCCAACTGGAAGATAGTAATTGGCTGTCTTAAAGTTTGAATACATAAAGTTGTTCCTTCTTCTCGATGGGTGGCGTAAGGAGGAAAAGCTAAAAGCAGACAGGATGGAGGGAGAAAACTGAGACTGATGACACAATGTGACCAGTGTGCTGCTTTCTGCCCAGAGATGATGTGGCATGGCTCATGTCCACATAGTCAGGCTGAGCACTAAGTCTCCCTCCTTTTCTACATACAGCTCTTACATCCAGGGCTCAAACAGTCTACCATACTCCACCCTGCTCTTCCCTAACAGGACCTCACTGCCCTTCTGAGGAGATTTCCTAACAGAGTCTCCTTTCACATACAAACACAGAACTGACTCTGTAAGTCCATTCCATTGACATGTCACACATACGTGTCATAGAGGAAAAGTGAAGCTTTTTCATAATGCTGATATCAGTATTATTACCTTTTAATTACTCTTAATCCCTGAAGTGACTATCTGCCACACTTACACAGTACATAATGAAAAAAATATATTTTATTGGGTGAAATTAAGAAGATGGGTTCTTAGGATCCACCCCCCCCCCCAGTTGTCTTTCTAGGCTTCCGTAGCAAGTTATTTAAAACAGCCATAGTCAGAGTTCAAGGCATGAGGCCCAGACGAGGATCTGAAGAAAAATTCAAACGTGTTTACACAATTATCCTATCAGTTAAGTCTTTCTTATTCATTTTACAAATTTAGATTTTGTTGAGCAAACTGTGAAAATGACCCCCGTTCAAGTTTCTGTCCGTTAATGATTCAGAAACCAAATGTGTCACAATTTCCCATGAGAAGTGACTCAGTCAGTTACATAAAGTACAGCAAAAACAAGCTCCAACAGATTAAATGTCTGTGTCAGGTAATATTTTAGAAGAAAAGTCATCAGTATATTGAAGATCTGTGGATGCATTTGGTGCATCAACATGCCTCAGTTGCATCTGCATGCTTTTCCGACTAAAATTTCAACATAAAGGCATGTTCTCGAAGCCGGCAACATTCCTGTGCTCGGTTCCACAGTGGCTTCTTTCTCTCCCTTCACAAAACACCCAATGTCAGCGGTGGGCCAGACTGACATGGATATGTTCCTACTACAACTGGCCTTATTCACAGTCAAAGGCAAGGCTGTGGCCATCACACCTGGGTGGACAGTGAAGGCGCATAGAGAGGAAAGCGGCTTTAAAGGAGAAGAAAACCTTTAAATGACCAACAAAAGTGTTACTGTGAGGCAAAATTGCACAAAGAACATCCTATCAGACAGACTGCAAGCAGAGCACCAGGAAAGAAGGGCATTTCCGATGGTCAGTCTGCGAAGAAGTTACTTGACGCATATATTTTAGGGGCGTCGGGCGTCTTTACAAGACCTATCCAACCCTTGGACGAAACATTTATCCTGGTTTCCATGGAGATAAATCGTATTTACAGTTTTTTTTTCTCTCTCTCGTCGTTATCTGCATGTCTACTCACAGTACGAAGCTTTTTCACACTGGACATTTCGCACCACCGACGTGCAGCTGGACACCGGGCTCGAACCGCTTCACGCGTCAGACAAGACAGCCGCTGGGCCTGGATGGTCGCCGGGCACTTTTGCAAAGTTCTCACCACGAAACTTTTTTACGGCTGCCTTTAAACCCGAGGAGGTTCTTTAAAAACCGCTTTCCAGACACGTAGCAGTCGACTGGCCCGGCCCCCGGTACCTCCCCTCATGCTCCGACGTCTAATACATTTGCATAATGGGCAGCAAGAAAGAAAGAGCTCATGTAAAAGGCGGAGAAAAAGTGCGGTGATTTGACACGGCGCTGCTTATGCAGCTGGATTGTGAAATTTATGACCCGTTTCCGTGCTTAAACAGTAGTGGGCTCACGAGCGCCCTATTAAGTTGTAGTTAACAGGTCGTTCACACGAAGTGAAGTTAGTTCGATATTTATGAATTAAAGAATGAATTGACCCTTGCAAAAGGAAGGGAATGTTCTGGTCTATCACACTTTAACCGAAATGTTCTAAAAAACGTTACTTTTTCACGTCTGATAGAAAGACTAATCTGAAATGGACGACCATTTTCATATTTAATAGGAATCAGATAACAGAATAAAGCCCTCTAGGGTTTGCTTAAAAATAGAAGTTCAAATGCAAATTCCACTGTAGCTCTGGAATTAGGCATGTGGTAAAGGTGACTTGTTGGAGTTCAGCTTAAGAATGGATTCTTGTGTTTTGGGTTTTCCTTTGAGGTTATTTTTGTGTTCATATTTCACATTCTTGTTGTTTCTCTGTTCTCTGTATTTCCCTTTTTTGTGTTTATTTACCCACCTTCTCCCTCCCCCCTTTTAACAGTATACCTGTGAGCTGCTCCTCCTCAATACACACCACATGTCTTCAAGATTACACGATCCTCTTGTGATGTTTCTGCCAGGCACACTGGTTGCTTCCTATTCGTAAGGCTCCTGATGGTTCCTGCTCCATGTCTGATCCCTGTGCTGTCTTGTTATTCTTTTTTTCCCCTGTTTGACTTGGATTTACTCAGATTCTGTATTCTACCCCACCCACCCACCTTCCTCCTATTCACTTTGTTTGAATCCCCATCAAATAAAACATGAAAGGACTCCTACCGCGATCAGTGTTGTATAAAGTACTGAAATCTCAGAGTCAAGTAAAAGTATAGGTACCTCCCCAAAATATGACTTTGGTAAAAGTCCAAGTCACTGACTGAAATGTTACTTGAGTTAAATTCTTAACATATCTGAATTTTCTTGTACTTAAGTATGGAAATTACTGTAAAAATGTATGTATTCAAGTAATGTAATGAAAAGTATAAGTAAAAAGTAAAACAAGGCAAATGCAGTTTGAATGACATTTTTTATATTTTGGTAAACTTGTTAAATACAATTAAAGTAATGTACACAACCAAGTGAAGGCAAAATTAAACTTGCTAATAGATATACCTGCAGGCATCGTTTAGTTAAGAGAATTAGGTGCTTTACCTACAGCACAAGGTTAACTTAACCTGCTTTACAACTGAACCAGCTTCTTATTGTCTCATTCTGGACAAGTTGCCAGTCCATCACAGGCTTCTGTCAACTTTAAGCAATTATTCCAACACAGTATATTCAAACTTCATTCTTCATTTTACCTCAGAATCACGTTATTCTGATATCAATTCACAAATATTCGAGTGGATTAAAGTTTGGAGATTAGGCTTGCCCCTCTCCATAATGTTTATTTTTGCTTTTCTGTGTGTTTGGAGTCAACCTAATGTTGAAATATTTATTTTAAAGGCATTTTTGCATTAGGAAGAATGAGTTTTTGATTTATTCAAACTGACCTATGAGTCCGGTTTTATAATATGCTCCACGATGCAGCAGCAAAATGCCTGCGCCGCAGTGGTTTTTAATTCACTTCTTTGAGGTTGTCTGAGAAACAGTCTGCGGCCTCTAGTCTCAGGACGTCCAGCTTTCTTCTGAATAAATCTCCCATTTTTAGAAAGAATTCTCTACAACCATCATGTATCCAATTTGTTCTTGTCCTTAAATTGACCCAAACACAATGACTGATGTGCTCAGTGTTGTTGGACAGCTGATGTTCAAACACTGCTTTATGTGTAAGTAACTTGTACTGTACTGCAACTAAACAAAAAATATGTTTAGTTGCAGTATTTAGCTGTGACTCTCTTGTCTTGGAATTTTTATTCAGTGAACTGAACACATCTTGGAACAGATTAGGAATGTACTTCCCTTAAATTCTTTTCCAAAATTAGACTTGATTTAATTCTCCATAACTGGTTGAACTAGATTTTAGATGTCAGAAGTGACACAGGCAATAGGCTTTTTGTTTGTGTTACGGCTCTGTGCCTTGTAGGCTGGGCTGAAGGCGTCTTGTTGTCCGTCTCTGTGTCCTCCCCTTTGCAGGTGTCTCTGATCCATTGATTGGGGGCGCAGAGCACTTGAACCTGGCTAACTCCATCTTCTGCGTCCCCCTCAGCGTCCACCCTGCCGCTTGAGATGTTTGGTTGCCAGGCCTCAGCTCCCCTCCTTTTGCACTTTTGAGTTTGTCTTTGTTTTGGCACTTCAACACTTCCATATGCGCTCATACAACACATCCAAGCATTTGCATTACACCACTGATACTGATATCCATAATCCATTGTTGTTTTTGTTAATAAATATTCATTTGTATGCACTTTAACCGCAGCATAGTGTATTATTTTTGTTACGACCCTGAGCCAGTTGTAACAGTTTGCTATTAAAACAAAGCAGTCGGCTAAAAGTCAGAGTGATGACAATTTTTTCCCCCTCGGTCTGGCCAGACAACTATTCATAGTTCCAGTTCTTCAAGCTAAGTGTTTGTACATATTTTTGAGTATGTATAAAGTTGAACCTAGATAAGCAATATGTTTTTCAACTCAAATGGATCACCTAAGCAGCACTATTCAAAAATAATAATAGATCAACATTACAGATCTACCACTGAAATGAGCAGTTTTCAATAAAAATTAAACAAAATTAAAGGAATTTTTAGATGATACGGCTAACAACTCAGGGTCTGGAAAAGAATGAAAAGGAAACGTGCACATAACAAAACCTAAAATCTAAATACCGGATAGGATGTTGCATTTTTTTACCAAACACATGAAAAACAAGTTATTGAAATATCTGACAAGCTACATAGTAAAAATAACGTCATACCTTTAACTACAACCATGAATCCTGTTGTGCTTGGGGATGCAACTGTGTGTTACATGACGTTAAACAGGTCAAATCTCATCACTGTGACAGGACAGAAAATAGTTTTGCTAAGAAGAACTAGCCAAAATGCTAACATAGCAATGTGAAAACTCGTTGCACGTTACTGCTTGATGGTAGTTGTTGCTGTTTGCTTCTCAGGCAATTCTTTTTTTCCACATATGAGGTGGGTAGTTTGAAAAACAATTTTTTTTCATTTTACTAAATTAAATCACGACCTGACAGCTGCTTTATGCACCTTTATTGCACTTTAGCATTTGTTTGATGGTCTGAAACATTTAAGTGTAAGCGAAAACAGAACTGCAAACATTTTTTTCACAACTCTAAATGTAATAAGTTGATTAAACCCTAAATCATTGAAGAACATATTTTAATGACATATGTCATCTTTAGTTAATCAGAAACTAAAGATGATGCATCCTGTGAATCCTAAAAATAAATTCAACCGGTTTAAACAAAACAACATCCAAGTCACAGCAAAACCAACTTTGGAAAAGTTTCAGTGAGGTGATCAGCTGTAATACTGTATAGTAAAATGATCTAAATTTAATCTCCTAGGCAGGTTACACTTTGTGGCACAAAAACAACAATTAAGTCATTATCCAACAAGCACAGCGCATCTTTTTTCAGAGTGCAATTATCAGCTAAGGGTGAGGCATTAATGGCTTTGATTTTAAAAGCAATAAAAACAACATGCTACCATCTCAAACACCGATTTGACTCCATTAGTCAAAGAAAAACATTAAAGCCAATAAAACCTTTGTTCCTTAAGGCTCCGCTGGTTTAAAAAGCTCACACACAGTCTCATAATCACACCCGTTAAGCAGCTCCTCATACTGTTTTTTGACATCCTCATAGAGCGGCATGGACTCCTGCCGGTCAGCCAGACCTGGGAAGACTACCGGCTGCTCGTTAACCAGAGGCTGCAGTCTGATGTCCCCTCCTCCGCAGTCGAACAGAACCAGGACCAAATTAGCAGCATACGGTAACATGCGGCTGGTGCGGAAGGATCGCTCTCTCTGTGAGGCGTAGTTGGTGGACGTCAGAGTCTCGCTGTCCTTGAAGAAGCCCAGGAGGGTGAGGAGGGGCAGGAGGGTCTCTGCGTGTCCGACCTGCACCGTCACGGCTTCGTTCACCGCCTGACCAGAACTGAAACAAACAGAATCATCCGTGATTGGACCACATGTTTTCAAATTGTGCTAGAAGTGCCTCTGCTGGTACCTTAGCTGACCCAAGAGGCACTCAGGAGAAAGTTTGGTGTTGGTTTGATCAGACCCAATTTACCTTGGTTCAGAGTGCAAGTTGTGAACCAGGAAGACTTACTTGACTGCTCAGTGACCATGACGATTACCGGGAATACAAACTAATGATCTCGTAATCTTGTGTCTGGGATGCATCCAGAGCTACAGTGGAAGGGTTTAAACCAAAACACACATTCAGAAACACATTTAATAAAAGGGAAAACGCCCTCATGTTGGCCCCAAAGCCTTTAAGGCGTCCCAGCTGGACCAGAGGAAGGTTTCTCAACGCCCTCAGCTCTGACTAAAGGTTCTGACAGCATTTTTTCCCCTTTTGCGCCCAGTGAGACTTGGGAGTAGCAAGTCAACTTGCTGCATTTCACTTTAATGTTGGGCGACTTTAAAGCTTATGCTACTGTCAAGAGGGGTGGCTGATCAGAACCAGAGATTTCAGTAAAAGCCACAGTTTGTTTGTAACCAGGCTGACGTTCAAAACATAAGGGCACAGAATCCAAAGTCCATCACCACTGGACTGTGATAAAAATCACACTGCAAGGGAAGGACGACCAAATTAACTTCCTCTTAAGACCCCAGGGATTGTTTGTTCTTTGGGCAAATTCAATCCTTTAAGGAGATTTGATCTCAAAGTGGAAACAAATGGATTGAAGGAGTGTAAGCCAGAGGAGTTAGAAATGAAATCATTTTATTTTACACATGAATTTAAAAGCAGTTAAGCATGGCAGCCACCAATGTTTTACACTCACTTGTGCTCCTTAACTGCTTTGTCCAGACGACTGAACACGTCGTGGAACAGAATGCAGCTCGATTTGCTGTTGATGTCGTATCCATAGCCTCTTTTCCAGAACTGCTTCAGATCGAGTGCATATTCCATAACCTGTCAGTCCAGATTAGAAGGAAGAGATTAGAAAGAATGAAGGCGTTTTCGCATCACAGGGAACGGTACGGAATGGAATGCTACGGAACGGTACTGTACGGAACGGTACTGTACGGAACGGTACGGAACGGAACGGTACGGAACGGAACGCTTCCTACCGTCCTTGCGTTACAACTTACGACCGGTTCCACCCGGCCCCTTGGAACCACAAGAGCTGTGGTTCCAATCGGGCCAACCAAGCGGTACTGCTTAGAACCAGCAGCTGATTGGCTGGTGGTTGTTATAAAGCCAGACGTTGATTTTCTGTTGACAGCTGGCTCCCACTAAACTGTATTTTGTAAAGAGTGCTCTTTTCAATATTTTTATTATTAGTTTTAATTAGCAATGGATTCGTCTCAATATAGTCCAATCACCTGGTCTAATGATGAGGTGAATTTTTTCCTCCCCTCACTCGCTGATGAACAAGTACAGAATGGGCTAGATCGGTCAATGAGGAAAGAGAAAGTTTACGGCCGCATCTCTGAGGAAAAGGCTTCGGCCGCTACATCAAAACCATGGTTTAGTTTAAAAAATAATGACGTCCGGTACTGCTTTGATGGCGCCCTCAGAGTATATGCAAACACAACAGGGCTGGAACCGTTCCGTTTCGTACCGTTCCGTTCCGTACCGTTCCCTGCAGTGCGAAAACGCCTTTAATGTAATAGCTGTGTAACAGGCTCAGAGGTGAATATACTAGCGCCTATAGTGAAAGCTTGCTAGTTTTTACAATACTTATAAAAAGTTTCAGGGACAGTCTCTCCACTCTGTTCCTAATCAAATCCATCCTTTTCTCGCAGAACCTCCTAATGATAAACATACAGTTCAATTTTGAAGAAATTATTCAATGACATGTTTCTCAACCTGAGATACAAATAGTGCAGTGATACTTGTCACAATTTGTTGATCTTACGCGAACAAGTTGGTACATTTACCAACTTGCTGTGCTGTGTTCATTTACCTCGAGGTCAAAATTATGATATGACAGGAACTTGAATGTGTGGTTTTATTTTCGAAAACCTGCTTGCATGATGTTTGCCCCTTCAGTCGCTATGGAAACATGCTTACTAGGAATTATTTATTATTATTATTTATTTATTATTATTTATTATTATCTGTGTTCAATTTCAAAGTTTGCAATACTGGGAAATCTTTCGCTGTTACGGACAAAAGTTCAACTTCTACAGACCTGTAAATTTTTCAAACTAAAAAAATGAATATGTACATTTATTAACAAACATGAAAAAGATAACTACTAAAACCTAATTTAACATCATATTTCTTAGTCGTCTAACATAAGAAAGTTGGCACTTTTCTCAAATAACTGCTGTATCCTGTATTTATCTACTACCCTCTAGACGAGGATCAAAGTATAAGATGACTACTCTGTTCTAAGAACAAGGGTTTTGTGGTACAAAATATTAGTTTTTGAAAAAATCTTTACAAACCCCCCACCCCCAATTTTTAATAAAGGCATGTAACAAAAATAATTTGGAATTTCAATAAATGAATAACAGAAAAAATCATTTTACTAGAAATTGTGTGCATTGTAATATTTCAATTATTCAGGCATATTCTACCAATCAGTCCATAAGTTTTATTCTTTTAGAGAATTTTGCCATTTGTTTAATGTTTACAACCAACATCTATTTGACTGGAGAATTATAACATATCCTTGACTATAAATGTTTACCTTTGACATAAAATATGGTAATCTGAATAAAATGAAAAATAAAACATTTAGATTTTGGAAAAACTTTGTTTTTTTTTTGTTTTTTTATAGATCTGTAATTTTCAAGCTATGATTTGTTGTCCAGTTAAACCAAACAATGCTAAAGGATAACTATGCTTATTTGTTTTTATGTTTTATAAATGTCTTTATGGCATGACGTCAAAAACGAAAAACTCGAAAAACGTAAAATAATAATGAAAATATTTAAGTTGCCAAATTTCAGTGATCCTTCTCTGTTGTGACAAAAAAAAATACAAAGACGAGTGTGAACCAAATCAGATGATGGTGGAAACTGACAGGCTGGGCTCCTGGGCTCTGCTTCGCTTCGCACGGATACTCTGAGTCAGAGAGAGGCTCAGCATGCGACCTGAATCTTATTTGACGGTGTGTAAATCTCCCCAACTGCATTTCCAGCACTTTGAAGCCATGCAGGTGAGATCGTACCTGTCCATCGATCTCGTCAAAGAGGCGGCACCACGGGGAGTTTGCTGTCTTGATGGCAAACTCATAAGCACACAGGTAGAAGGCAGCCTCCACCATGTCTGCAAGATAAAGATAATAATAATATTAATAATATATGTGATTCACTGCATGCTTCATGTTGTATCTCAGTGTTAAGCATATCCATTGTTCTATTCAGAATCATTTTCTGTAAAATTTCATGTTCCATATTTTACACTGCAACCATCTGGTCCGACACAATGTGCTTTTTTTGACTTATTTCCCTTTTTCCTCCTTCTCTACCCCCTTCTGTTATGTTTTTAAAAAACTGCAATCGTCCTTGGGGTGTATCATTGATACCCTTGGGGTATCAATTTGCTGTAAACACGAATTCATAACCTTTCATCCAGTTCAATACCATTTGGCACAAACCGAACACACATGAAAAAAAAATTCCGTGTAGCAGTTCATATTTGGGCATGTTTACTGCCAGTTCCTCCTATGGGTTTAGAGGTTAAGGGGTTAGAGGTTACCCTAAACGATTTGGCTTTTGATTCAACCAGTAGAGCAAAACAGTAAGAAAACGAATAACTAGTGAACTCTTTTTAATTTGGAAACAAAGTCCTGTTCTTGAGTAAAAACAATTTATATGTAATATCACATATGATATTATAGTATAGAATATTGTACATATTAATGCAATATAAAGGCAGAACATACAAAGGAAAAAAATATGTGAGGTTCTCAATATATATACATAACTTCTATCTGGACTTTTCCCTGCAACTGGGCTGACACCTCGTCGTCATGGATACCTGGATGATTGGTTGGTCAGAGGGTTTGATGCTGCTGGTTTGGACTCTAAAAACATTTTTATACAAAAATCTTAATTTAAAGGAACTCCTGAAGAAAATGTAATAGAGATTATAAAGAGTTAGAAAATTTAGATTAGGAAACAGCACCACCTACTGTTCTTAATTCTGTACTTCACTATCTAACGTCCTCTGTAAAATGTGAAATTAAAGTGGAACCTAATGGAGGATTACTGCTATTTTAGATTTAATTCAGTTCAATTTACATAGTGCCAATTCACAACCAATGGTCACTTTAGAAGACAAACAGGTCCAATTTCCACTGCAGATATGCAACTGTGTGGCACTCTGTAATATATTTAAAGGAGGGATCTTTAAATGTTAGTGATTTAGACATTCACAATTATAGTTATAGTTTTTTTTCACTATATAACAAAATACATTAAATATTTAAGTCAGTTTCCTGCCTATAATATTGTGTGTCGATCTAAAAGGCTAAGTTGCAATCCATATTACTTCTGTTGCACATTATTAAATTTAGTAACAAAACAAATGTTAAATTGATAAACATAACTTATTATGCTAAATATGTGTCACAGATAGTCCTTTACAGTGAAGCAGATGCAGTGCTTCAGGAATTATATTTTACATTACATTTAATGTCAGAATGATATATGACTGCTTTCAAAGTGAAAATGTAAGCAAAAGTATTAAAAGCGTTGAGAACAAAAGACATAAAATCCTGTTTTAAGACTGAAAATGTGTGCTCCTGGATTATGGCAGGAAAATTCCACCAAGTGAGTTTCGCAAGCGAAGACTTGACAGAGATTAAGTGTGGGTGCGAGAAGTTTTGAGTGCAATCAAGTTTTGAGAAGAAAGACATGAAGTCTTTCTTCAAAATAAAATGTAAGCAAACGTATTACAAGTTTTGAAAACGATACACGTGAAATCCTGCTTTCAGAATGAATACATGCTCTTGGAATGCAGCAGAAAAATCCCCCCATAAACATGTACATTTTAGCTTTGTTTTTAAAATGTGTGCTTAATTAACATTTCACAAAAGAAAAGCAATGACAACAGACCAGCACAGCACAAACTTTCTGGTTTTAGAATAACCTATACATTCATTTATGTTTGCCTAAAACCTTGCAACTGACCATATGTGATGAGATGATATGAGACATTCAGACGGTCAGCGATCTTCTGCTGGACCCTCACCATCTCAGGTCCCTGTGTGAACTTGTCCATCTCGGTCAAAGCTGACGGGTTGTTATCAACTTCCTGCACAAACTTGGTACAGGTATCAAAGAACCTCATCAGAGCATCGTTCACTGCATGCTGAAACTCCACATCTGCAAAAGAAAAGCAAGCCACCAGTTACACTGATCCTGTACAGAAACATCAGTCTGCAGTTAGTTTGATTATCATTGAGGATACCAGTGATGGCCCACATCTCCGTCAGCCCTGCTTTGAAGGCCAGCGTGCTGTTCACACATCTGTGCTTGGAGCTGGTGATGAACTTGAAGAGTCCACCTCGAAGTTTCTCCTCAGAGATGATTGTCGGGAAGAGCTTTGACAGCCTGACGGCCAGATGCTTCAGATCCTCCACACCTTTCTGGACCAGTCGGCCGTCCATGTCCTCAGTGTACCACATCGTCCACTGGGTCAGGATCTCGTTCAACCAGCGATCTTTCCCCCGAGCTCTGCTCTGGACAAGCGCGTAAAGTTTCTCCATCTTCTTCACGTTTTTGGTCGTCGGGTATCGCGTCCCGTGTCTTACGATGGCCGTGAGATGGATTTCGCGACATTGCGGGGACGGAGGCTGCAAACTAGACCTGTTTACAGCGAGTATGTCCCGTATCAGGTAAGGGTTCACTTCCTCGTACCTTCCTTTCGTGCCGAAATACTTGGCGATGACCGGTATGTTTGGGTTTTCCTCTGGACTCGCGTCGTTACGAAAACACCAGGAAAAGCCGATTATGGCGGTAAAGAAGAGGATTTTGCATAGAAAGCTCGTCATGATCTCGCTTTGGTATGCGCAGACCAAAAATGCGTGACGTTATTCATGTGGTATTCATCAGCCAATCAAATTGACGTGACATGCAGAGGCGGTTCTTGCCTCGATGAGACCCTGGGAGATCCCCTTTCCTGTTTTAGAGGGGGGCCGGTTAAAGACCGCTTGAAGATAAAACACACACAAAAAACTTTAATTTCAAGAGAGTTAAGCAATGTATTTAAAGCAGACAGATATAAGATAATCCATGTCCAGAAGAAAGCAGACCACATGCTTTCTGGTTAGCATTGTCAGCTTGAAAGAAGATCTCTGTTAGGATCCGGCTTTGTTTAGTTAGATTTTGATCTTTTCTGTTACTTTGTTCCTCTTTTATTTATATCAGTCCTGTTTCTGTATTACTTTAGCTCAGTTCTTCTTAGTGTTTGTGGTTTTTTTTTAAATTTCTGTTCCTAGTTATTCTTAGTTGGTATAGTCATAATGTTTCTTTAGTGTAGCTATTCTTTAGTGTTAATTTTTTTCTAGTCCTCTGTGTACTCTCCCTCTTTCTCTATAAATAAAGTGTCATAAAGCTATGCCACTTTATTTAATAGCTCAAGGAGTTTACAAAATTTCAAAAACAATGTGTTAAATCGTTCCAAAAGTCCTTAACATTTTTCAGATTGGCAATTACAAAGATGAGATGGACCATTGTAGTTTTTAGCAAAAGCTCACAGCTAATGAAATATACCCGTTTTTGTATTGAGCGGAACAAAAAAGTATGGCCTTAATATTAGTTGCTCCATTCTTCCCAGTTTGGCTCAGACTAGTTAATTTCAACAGATGTTTATTTATTTATTTATTAAAGAAAATGAAAACGGTACTAAACTTCAGTAGGATTTCTGAGTAGTTGGCATTCGGCCTCAAAGTCACACCCACTGAGAAGATCTCTGTAGTGCTTTCGGACATCTTCATAGAGCGGCATGGAGGCCTGCTGATCGGTCAGACCAGGGAAGGTTAAAGGCTTCTCGTTCAGCAGAGGTTGCAGCCTGATGCCTTCCTCTCCACAGTCGTACAAAACCAGAAGGAAATTGGCAGCGTAAGGCAACATGCGGCTGGTGCGGAAAGAGCGTTGAGCCTGCGAGGCGTAGTTGGTCGATGTCAGCGGGACTGCGTCCTTAAAAAAGCCAAGCAGGGTGAGCAACGGCAGCAGGGTGTCTGCGTGGCCGATCTGGACGGTCACCGCTTCAGTGACCTGCTGATGTAACCTGAAGCACATGAAATAGACATGCAACACTAAAAGTGTTAGATTACATGAAAGGTAAAAAAAAATCCCTGAGAATACTAGCAATCATTAAAAAAGAGCTTATACTCCTAGGCCATAGTGATGAATTATCTAATCACATGTTCTCGCTGACTGCCTTGTCTAGTCGACTGAACAGGTCATGAAAGAGGATGCAGCTTGACTTGCTGTTGATGTCTTGACCGTAGCCTCTTTTCCAGAATTCCCTCAGGTCACTTGCATACTCCATAACCTGATGTAGCAGAAAACAAGACACGTGGAGCAAGAATGTGAAGAAAAAGTCTAGAGTTCTTCAAATTGTGAATCAGTTTTCTAAGGTATAACATCTTTGAACTTTTTGTCCCCATTCTGACACATTAAGGGTCAAAATGTCATTGTATTTTCCAATTAAGGGTCTGAAAAGTGTGCCGCAGATATGTATTTGGTCACCAAAGCGAATACTTTGCAGAACCACCTGTACAAGTCTTTTGGGTTTCGCACAGCTCTAGACTGAAACTTCAACCTGTTCTTCTTTGCAAAATAGTTCATGGTCAGTCAGATTGGATGAAATGTTCAAATCACAGATTCTCAATTGAATGACAGACTTTGTCCAGGACACCTTAGCACATAGATATGCTTTGGTCTCGACCAGCGCAGCATTGTTCTATCTGTATATATAGTATCGCTATACATTCAGAAGCCTATTAATCACCCTTTCATTTAAGTCAGGAGTTTGAAACATCAAATATCCATCTACATTTCTCCTTTCCATCTACCTTTCTTCATCAACTGAAGAAAGGCTTCCTAGGACTAGCAAAATTACATTGTTGTAATTAATGTAACTAAACAGTAAGACTCCAACCTTTGCATCGTCCTCATCAAAGAGTAGACACCAGGGGGATTTTACTGTCTTGACAGCAAGTTCGTAAGTGCACAAGATAAATGCTGCCTCGGCCAAATCTGTAAGTGAAACGTACAGGTTGTCAGTCACATAATCTAGGTCAGGGTCAGGGCTGCAGAAACAGTGATCTAAAATAAGTGAAGATATGTTAGGTATTTTGCAGGAGTGTTTAACAGGATTCCACATAACTCTGCCACTGAGATAAACATTTGCTCTGACATTTCTTTCTTCATTTTATAGTTAGTGATAGTAATTTAGGAGCTATCAGCTGTAGCTAATATGAACGAGCTAGTGAAAAGCCGACGGATGAAAACACACAGAGCACAATGAACCATGTAGACATTTGCTCCTTTGTGATAGGAATCTGCAATTTGAAAGGAAAAAAAAGTAAGGGAGCCAAAGTGGATTTTAAAATAAAAAGTAAGTGAAAAAGTGGATACGACCATATGTGATTAAACTGGATGAGATTCCCAGATGCTCTGCAATTTTCTTCTGGACCCTCATCATCTCCAGCCCCTGCTTGAACTTGTCCACTTCTATCACAGCTGACGAGTTTTTATCAACTTCCTGCACAAACCTGGTGCAATGGTCAAAGAACCTCATGAGAGCATCATTTACTTCATGACCAAACTCCACACCTGCATGGACAAAAAGCTTCGGGTTATACTGAGAAACCTTTGTGATGAAGCGACACTGCTGACCGATTATCATCTTTATACCTGTGATGGCCCACATCTCCATCAGCCCTGCTTTGAAGGCCAGCGTGCTGTTCACACATCTGTGCTTGGAGCTGGTGATGAACTTGAAGAGTCCACCTCGAAGTTTCTCCTCAGAGATGATTGTCGGGAAGAGCTTTGACAGCCTGAC
>CAEGAF010194857.1:0-16582 GCA_903067075.1 Micropoecilia bifurca
GATAGGCACCAGCAACCCTCCCGACCCCTCTAAGGGACAAGGGTGCAAAGAAAATGGATGGATGGATGGATGGATTTTTGTAAGTTACATATTAGCATATTAACTAACTAAAATGAACAAATACATGAAAAACATAAATACCTTTTTCAATCCTAAAATGTTTGAGGTAAACATATTGCTTAAATGTGTCAATCTGAATGGTAATTTTAAAGACCAAAACAACATGAAAGTGAATTTAAAAAAAAGAAGTTGTCTTGGAAAGCAAACTAAACAAAAGGCATCAAATGGACTTTAGTTCGGGCCATTCTCATTTCTAATCCTCAGATTTATAAATATCGCAGCAACACTGGTGAGATGTGATATTTCTGTCTCCGCAGGGTTGTGTAACTGTTCCTCTGTTCTGACAAGCAGCGTATCAGTGACCTACGCTCTTTGGTACCTAAATATTCAGGGACTCATGCTGACAATAGTGCAGTCACTGCTGTGTCCCGTGTGCATCCTGTCTGCGCATGAATAAAATCTTTTATTCATGCATTGTGTGCTCAGTTTGTCTTGGCCAATGTCCAAAGGTGTAATGTGGGTAGAAAGGTTTGTTTGTTGGACGAGGCACAGTTTAGGCATACAGGAGGTTGTAAGAGGTTCTAATACGTCATGCTTTGTGGTGCCTGTAGATCACCAGGGTCAACAGACAGCTTTGCTGTTGTAGTCTGCGCTGTGCGAACATAAAGAAAGCAGGTTGCTCTTATCATCCAGACATTGAAAAAGTAGTTGAGAAAAGATCAGAGCAGCATGAGGGGAGCGCAGACCCAAGAGAAATACCTCTCCGGCTTTCACTTTTCCAGATAAGACACAGAGCCTGACAGGCCTTTCATTCCTGACGCTTGTTTATTCTGACACAACTTTGATGTGTTTTTGCATTTTTAATGTTACAGTTTTCCTTCTATTTTTCTAGTTACAGTATTGAAGACCTGCTGTTTTGTGCAGCAAGTCACCAAAATTTAAAATGTAAAGATGCTGAAATGAGATTTGAGAGGCAAATTTGTTTCATAACAAATGTATGAAATTACATTCATACACATACCTTCATACATTCATTTATACATTAAGTAGTGATGCTTAAAGACTGAAACCTTTTCTTTAATCAGGTAATGTTGAAAAGAGTAAATTCAATGGCTTCGGAAGTTCTTGGCTGCAAAAATGAGGAAAAGCAAGGGGTGACACAAGAAAAGAAAGCCAGTTAGACATTTTTATACAGAGCAATGAATTCTCCCTTACTATGCAGACTTATCCTTGTGCACTACTTGCAGTGTCCCCTCTCCTGACATCAAATGATGTGGGATACAAAAGGTCAGCTTCCAGTTGAGAGCAGAGACAGCACCACTTACAGCGGACCATTAGGAGTTTTTGCTGTATCTGAGCTGTTTGTTGTTAATAGAAAGCTGAAAATTTAAAAATCAGAGATTAGAGTGACCTCCATTAAATTGCAAATAACATATTTTAGCGGCAGAAAACCTATAAATCTTGAAAGCATGAAAGTATTTTAAAGCATACAAGGAAACAATAAAATACACTTTCCTGACGCGAAGAGACTTTCCAGTCACTCTGTTAAAACTGAAATGCATTACTACATATATATGATGTGTCAACTGGAACTAAAAGAGAACACTTGTAAACAAAAAAAAGTGGATTGTCGTCCTGATAAAAAAAGATTGTTCTACCAGGAAATGCCAAATGCATGAGTGATGCAGACAAAGGATTTGCTACAGAGAAAGGATGAATTGAGAATTCTAACTTTCCTTAAAAGACCAAATGGGATACATTTATGAAGGTAAAGATGGTGGACCTCTCTTCATCCACCAAAAACGCAGTGTCCATCCAAATCCCTGGACAGGGTGCCAGTTTATTGAGTCTCCACGTTACTACTGACAAACAATATTTTTTTCCGACTTATTCTTGGCATATACATTTTTTCCTTTGTTAATAATATTACTGATGTCTACAAAGTGGCCACTGAGTTCTGCTTGGTGTTCTGTTCTTAATATTGTTACTCTTTTGTAACGTTCATCTTTCATCTTGTGCTTGTTTTTAAAAAAAATTTAAGTATATGTTTTGATTTTAGAGATGGAAATTAATGACGCCACACAAACCCAAATAGCCTGAAAATAACTGCACGTGCAGTTTATGATATATGCCACAAAGGTACTACTGAGGCTGTATTTATTATCAACACTGAGGTTCAATAACAATATTAGACCTTAAGGCCTTGGACATTCATTACTATTACATAAAATCTAGCCTGCTAGCCTTAAGAAAAACATTTATACAAAAGAAACTGTGACAAATGCCAAAATCCCTCTAGACAAAACTTTAAATCAGTAGGAAAACCTCTCTGTCAGCAGACTCCAATTAATTCTGACATTCTGTATAAAGCAGCTTCAAGCAGTCAATGAATGTGTATATTTATGAATATGTATTCTTTTATGGTGCCAATTATGCACTGGATAAACATCCATGATATGCTCTTCACAAGCTTAAGTGTAGTCACGATATTACTAATTAGCTGGTTTATACGAGAGACTCAGATTAGGAGCAAAAAGCTGTGGACGTCCCATTGGTCCAAGGCTAAGGCCCATATGTGAGACTGAATGTGTAGTAGGAATAATAAATCTTCTCGCATGTTTTACACTTCAGAGTCATTCAGGTTTACCGTTTAGTGGATTGGGCTGTTGAGAATCCCGAGAGTATGGAGGGAGGAGAGAGAAAAAAAGAAGAAAAAAAGAAGCAAACATCTGTTACACATTTGGTGAGTCGATGGTTGATGTGCTTTAGACAGTATCATTAAAACGCTGAAGGTTATGGCTTGTTATAGGAAGGTCCAGCTATCCAGGTGTCAGGAAACATTTACTGAATTTCTGCAAGCTTTGTGAGAGGAAAGATTTTGAAGTTTCACTGAGAAAAAAAAAAAAAAAAAGAGGCAAGACAGGCATGAAAACCCTCACTACCTAAAACTACAGGAACGCTTCCAGAATGAGGATTAAGGTTCAACTTCCATCTGTGTGACTGACAGATGATTACTTAGCACACAATTATAATCCGTAAAAAGCTAATAAAAGCGCCATCGTGCTGTTTCAGCATAAGGCGAACCAGGCTGTGGCGGATGGTGGTTAGTTTCCACTGATTGGCTGTTTTGGCTGATGAGAGACAGACATCATATCTACAGAACACGTTCCCCCAAAAGTGTCTTCAGCTTAAAGGGCCACGGGTCAGAGCCAGGATCACATCAATCACACGTCCACTGCGAAGCCTTCGTAAGCTAATCTGGTAACTAATTGGGTGGTGTGGAATGTGCTGCAGTCTTAAATCAGTTTATAAGCCTCATAGACGTTACATTGGTTTTAACTGCTCTGTTGAGGCGAGAGCAAGTCCCATATGTCTGCTTCAATGATTTACTGCATTAAGGAACGAGATCAAGAAGGTACTTCTGTTTGAAGTTTCTCAACAATCTGAGAAAGAAAAAAAAAACTACTAATAGTATAAAATTCCAACCACATCCACACAGTTGCTGCTAAACCTGTCAGTGGCAATGTGGATTTGGGCATGTGCTACTTCAGGACAAGGTAACGTCGCTTTCATCTGCTTGGACACCAGCGCATCGGGGATCTCATTAGGAAGCCTGCCTCACAAACTAAAAATTCAGCAACTTTCCCGTACTGCCAGGAAAGGAAAGGCTATGGGTTGTTTCACCTCTCTGCCAATTTGCGCTTTCATATCACACCAGCATGTTGCCAATTCAACATTTCGTACAGGACAGGAAAAGGATTTTGCACCTGTGTATGCAACGGCATAGGTTAACTTCTCTTAAAAGCTGTTTGATGAATTATAAACATAAATAATGTTATTAAACTGTCACCTTATGAAGATTTTCTATTTAACCAGAATGTCATTAATTGGAGGTTTGATTTTCGATTGGGCCAATTGACTCCCCTGATCAATCCAAAATCCAAAATTTCACAGGGGAACGTGGGTATGAAACATCACCAAGATGGATACACACTTATCCATGGACTTGTAGCAAACACCTAATTTTCCCATATAATTTAACATCTAATTTTAAACACAAACTTTTGACGTGTGAATAATTTTGAAAATGCATGAAGCTTCATATTAAAATCTGTCGGCACCCAGATTGCAATTCTAGGTCAAGTTGTTATGTTTCATACAAGTAAAATCTGAAGTTTTGCTTTTAGAACTTAGATGCAACTCAGGTCTGAGTCTGAAAGTCAAGTCATCTTTAAACTAACATCATCAAACATCTGTATGAGACCTGAACCTAAATTAGCATCCATGCCCAACAAATGTGAGTTCACAGCTATCTGCTATGCTCCACCTTATATTTTATTCAGAAAGAATACCTAATTTACAATGTCTTTTTTGTGTGTGACTAAGACGTGTGAATCTAAATCCTTTAGCATACAAATATGGAGGCTGCATTAGGAACAAAACCACGTAACACCTCCACAACCATGAATAATGCTGAAAAGTAAACGGAAATGAGACATCTTATCACTATTCTCCAGTGAGAGAGGAACGGAGAAAGAGCTACAAAGAGCTAGAGGTTCAAGATGCATTTGGAATGTGCCAAATACAAATTTGTTTTATTATCAGTTTTTTTGTGTCTGAAGCTATATAAACCTATCACAAATGTTGTGCTGTTATCTTTACTTTTTGGATGTACATGCGAGCCTAGGGGGAGAAAATATTTATTCACCTTCTAGCAGTGGATAATGGGCTGTTTGCTCGAACCAATGAGCGTTTAGGAAGAGTACAAAAGCTCACACTGGAGATGAATCAGTGCTGATGATAACATGACCTGGATCCTGTGAATCAACTTCAGTCTTGGCTTTGCAGCCTGTCACTTTTCAACATAAACCAGTAACTCTGAAGATTAAGGGGAATATTCTGAATCTGCTCTGGGTCTGCAGGAGAACGGTTGTCCTTCAGATCCCTCCTGTATGACACAAATTACAAACCAGTTCTATGAGAGTTGGCCGCAAGCGCCGTCTTTAGAAGTGGATTGTGGGGAAACCTGATGTAAATGTGTGCAGCTGGAAGCTCATGTGGTTTTGCTCATTCGGTCTAACTCACAAAACCTGTGCTAGGAGGTAATGTATGAATTTCTTTCAAAATACTCCTTCTTGTGTTCTCTTAAAACTCAGCCCATGTACTAAATATTCAAACAAGCGTTCTTTAAATGGATTCTCTGAGAATGTGCAAAAAATTATTTCTGGCAGTTTCAGCAAAAAGTTCCTACTCTCCCATTGTGGAGATGAATTGCATATTAATATCTTGCTTTGAATGATTTATTTGAACCATTATTTTTAGTAGAATGACTGCACAACATAAATGCTAGATGGACTGAACCTATATAGTGCTTTCCAATCACACTGACGGCTCAAAGTGTGTTCCACTACAGTCACATTCATCCATTCAGATTCACAAACACGTTCACATTTATATACCAATACGCAGATTGGTGTATATATACCAATACGCAACTTGAGGGTTAATTGCCTTTTTGACATCCACCAAATATGCATGAATATTTACTGTACAATCAAAATTTTAGAAAAGATCAATCATTTATTTTCCATTTGGTTAACTATTATCTTAAAATAATCTTAAACAGCTATGCCATTTATTTATTTATCTTTTTGTAAATTTACAGATTCTCTTGAGATGCAGAAATGTTGTAAACTGTAAATGAAATGTCAGGGACATCCATATCCTAATAGTCTTTTTTTGTGTGCCTAAATGCATTACTTTATAAAATCTCCTATCTTTTTGTTACATGGCTGCAGTGCAACTATAAAAGACTCAATCAAACTGCAAAGGTGTCAGGCCACCGATTAACTCAAACAGTTAGATACAATCCAGAGGTTGAATCTATAATTTTTAAATGCACAAATCAACGTGTGTCTGATCATTAATTATGCATGGGGCAGCCATGAACTCTTCTACAGTAGTTTGACTCTTCAAAATGCCCAATTTCCATCAGATCCTAGTCTGGGATAGCGCTTATGGAGAAGCACTCTAATGAGTGAGACACACTTACGACCAGACTATTCCTTCCACTTTATGCTTTTGAAATTACATTAACCTTTTTAGACACAATTTTCAGAGGATTCTGAAGGCGGCTAAGTATTGCATCACTAATTGACTGCTTAGTGGAGGAAATGTGGTGGAAAATGACAAGATTATTAGATACAGAGCGAGAACGTAATGGAGTGCCAACGTAAGGGTTCACAGATAACACCTTCAAAAATGCCAACAAAAAGCAGTAAAGCTGCAGTGAAAAGCCAGCTGCACGGTGGAAGCAAATAAACTTTGCCAGCATATGTTCACAGCCACTCAGACGAGGGCAAACTCACACCCACACAAGAAATCCACGTTTTGCAAGAAAATGTGAACAAAGATGATTATCGGAGAGACCGAGCTCAAGCGGTCTTCATTGCTTTTACTTTAAACATCGTTAATTCAATAAAAGTGTGATTTTTTTTCAGCAAGAGAAAAAGATGGCAGCTTAAAAACAGTATAGTTTTTCTTCTGTCTACCCCCCCTATCATGTTTTTCTGTTAAACCCCCCTCCTGACCCTTGCAGCTACACATGCATGTTTCATTCAGTGTTCAGTAGGCGGCTTGGGTTCACCCTCCTAACTCTTACCACATGTAAACTCACTGGCTCCATCCAGAACACCAGATAAAGCCTCTGGAAACGCTCTGCAAGTCCTTATCTCCCTTGTTAAATTTCTCAAATTAATATTAAATAGAGGACCAATCCACAAAGAATTACTGACATGCCATATGACAGACTTGACACACCACACGCTTATGACTTTAAAGCAAAATCTAAATCAATTTAGATTGGGTATTGATAAAGATTGAGCTTGCAATGGGGAGGGTGACTTATATTCAGAGGGCATATTAAAGCAACGCAGAAGATAATTTTCATCTTCCAACACAAAGGAGGCCATCAAAGTCTAAAGCTCCATGTGACTCTCTCTTCAGAAAGGAGATTAAAACGCTGAATGTGAATTGTTTATCATTAATTTAATTGTTTGTGCGATAGAGTATATCACCACACATTCATGTAAACATTTTGAATTGAATGTGTATTATATATGCCATCCTTTAGCTAGCTGGATATGTCCTATAATGTTCCTCTTCATTAAGCAAGCCATCAGTTCCTTCTCAGCTTGCTACCAATCTCCAAAGGTTTCTCTTTCTTCTCAAAACTGACTGGTGTTTGAAGTTGTTCAATAAGCATAGCAAATTTCTGAAAATTTCAGCTTGATCAGGTTCTCTATCATTAGTATAATTGTGTGGAACAAAGACACTGGAACGCTGGTTATGAAGTTTTCTATTTTTAAGATCCCCTCTAACAGATTTGTTTGTTTATGAATTAGACATGATATATTGTCTATTAAAGCTGAAAACAATTTTAAATTACTTGGCACATCCCCTTCTGTACAGCACAGCGCCCCAAATAGGACTTAACTGGTGTACGCACACGTTCGACATTCACTGTATTTTGGCAATCAAGTTGAAAATATGCACTAAATTCAGCCACATTTTAGCTCAAACAAAAGCGGTGCAGTCATCCCAATTTGTATCCAATAAGACAGTCTTGAATGACTGCAATTACAACTGTTTACGTCTCTGGCCTTATTGCCTTACTTGGCACTTTGCAGAAAAAAACAGGGAGCAGCCATTGCTGAATAGTACGATCCCTGCTGCAAGCGAAGATTGCTTTGAGCATAGAAAGACGAGCTAATTCTGAAATGGGCCATGAAATACTGTAGATTATCGCTGGTCACAGAGAGGAGTTAATCAGCTCGCCAAATGAATGATGAGGGGAGGTGAGGAGAGGACTCCCCCTCGCTTTCCCCATTATCTGATGACGTGCAGAGAGGCTACCTAGTGTGAGCACACAGACTTCAAGCCTGGGCAGTGGGCTGCGGCTCGTGCTGGGCGCCCCGCGCGTATCAGATAATTGGTAGAGCACCCCCACATGACGCTCTGTGCCAAGGGGACGACATGCAGAGAAAAACACACAACTTCAGCAGATGGTTTGCCTGATGAACAAACAGCATGGGAATAGAGACTGAGCAGCAGAAAGGATTGAGAGCTTACCCACAATATAGAAAAAGCAGTAGTCGGGGAGGAAACGTGTTTGAGTGTGTCTGTAAACATCCTGAGTGGCATACGATACACGAAAAGTGGAGAGATCTAAGTCTGACTGACAGCTGATCCGTTCATTATCACATGACATTGGTTTCTATCAGTCTTTCCTAACAATCCCAGGTGTCAGGAAATCAAACGGCAGTTGAGCAGCCACGCGGAGAAGAGAAGAAACAAATGTCGCAGTAATGACAAGACGCCATATATCGGGCTTTTGATGACACAATAAACAAGCAAACTGAGCAAAAGAATCTGTTGTGATGGCAACAATGGCAAAAAAAAAGAAGAAGAAAAATATCATTACAGCCCCTCGGTTGCTTTATTTCACAGTACGGGTCAGGAAAAACAAAGTAACAGAGCTGAATCAATGTGACAGGGTTAATGACTGTTTCTCTCTTCTAAACTCTGGCTGTGGAGCAGCTGGGCCTCAGGGAGCTCAGGTGACAGTTACACTTTCTGTCATACCAAGCCAGTCATACACCATTTCTTCACCTCACTTCAGCACTGCAACGCCACAACGCCTCCTCCCCTGATACCAGCACTCAGCCGCTGCAGCTCCACTTCCCACCTGAAGACCTCACAGGACCTCGGGATGCTTAATTTAAAATAGGTGACTGTTAACACGCTTGTTGCTTCATTTATGGAGAAATAATCAGGCCAAGGTAAGCTAGCACTCCGTTTTGGGTTTGTTTATTATTAATTACATGTGAGATGAGTAAGCCCAGATGCCCAGTAGGATCCCTCACAAACACAGCAGCAATTATAACTTTGAATTATTTTGTGTGTTGCTAAGATGAGTTTCTGCAGTTCTTCATCGTTCAAAAACTCAATAAAAATGTAGCAACGAATATTCTGAATGCTTCTGAAGCACAGTGGTCATTTCTTCAGGTTAACTTTAGCCACGATCGATGCCAAAATAAGCATAGCTTAAGCCCCTTACAAGATTGTTTCGCAGTTTCTTAACAAGTGACTGATATTATCAAAAGCAGAATTTAAAATCTCTAAACAAGTCAAAGTTTAATGAGATTATTCTGCACTGACCAGATATTCTGTCAATTCAGAGATTCCTGAAATCTCTGAATTAATTGTGGGGAATTCTTGCAAACAAGCATTTCTAAAATACTATAAAGAAAAAAATGAAGCTTGGAGAGCTGAAATACTTAGGCACAATGTTGCTCAACACACTATTAACATGCATTTTCCCTTTTTTAATGGCTCCAAATAAATACATTAAATCAATCAATATCACTGATGAGACAGTGATATTGATTGATTATCACTGTTTAAATACCAAGTCAAATTTCATTATTTTCCATTATGAGGGAAATGCTAATGCATTTCTCACCAAATCTTCAAATTACTAATTCAAAGAGAGTCAGTTCTAACAAAAATAAATTATGTTTCCCCCATTATTCTTTGTGCATTAATAAAGTTTGTAAGTTTGCTTCTGGCCCATGTTTACCTGTTTTTATTCAATTTTCACACTATTTTCTAATGCTTGCTCAAAGGTTTTATAGGGACATGTCAAAAATAAAACAAGCAACCGACTGCCTCTTCATCAATCAGTTATTCATTTTTATGTGTGTAATTACAGAAACTAAATTAGAATGGCCCCTGAATAAAATTTAAACTACAAAGATTACACATAATTTAATGTCTATATTAAAGTCAATTTTCCTCTAGTATGACATTATGGCATACCAACATACAATTATTAAGCTCTAAATGAGATGTCCTTTGCATTACAATTACATGGGATTTGCTGATCTTCTGAAACGGCATTAGTGTTTTGTAGATGCATAACTGCAAACACTAGAGATTAAAGTGTGCAGTAAGTGGGTTAATGTGTGAATAAACCCCACGAGTGAGTGTTTGACCACACTTTGGAAAAGTTGCTGATTTACTGCAAAAGGCCATCTGTGCCATTTTTTTCTGACCTTCATGGGGATGTGACTATGACAGTGAGAAATTCCCTCTGGCTAAACTGTCTTACACATCTGTTTGTGTTTTCTGTTCTGTATTATGCTCATATCTTTTTCCATATGTGAGACACACAAAGGTTTGCGATATTGTGAATCAAAGTAAAAAAAAAACCCCACAAAAAACCCACACATTTCAAATGTTATTTATTTTCTTTAGCTCTATGTGGTTTACTGTTAAACTAGAATAGTTTAATAGTATTAAACTATATTATAGTATAATAGTTTAACAGGACACAGACACATCCTCCATCCAGCCTCGGTCCTCCCAGCTCAGGGGCCGGTAGCTGATTATTGGCTGTTGATAATGTGGCCCAACATCCACTGCTGTCAGAATTAATTCAGGTCATTCGTCTTTCTTTAATGTGTATATCAGACTTGCAGGGTAGTTTCACACACAGTCATTTCAGTTAGTGACCCAGCAATTTCCAATATTGGTGACAAGGAGTTGATTTCTAATGTTAAATGAAACCATTTCATTCTTCTTCTTTTACTATCTGGGAATATTCAGCCTAACCTTCTCTGAAGCATATTGTGGCCCTTTTTCCACCAGCACCTAGTCAACCGACTGCACCTCGACTCAACTCTACTAGGTTATAAGGATTTTCCGCCTATAACATTTGCGCAGTACCCTGTCCTGTTACAGTATCGACTTTGCTGTGGTTCAAGTTATGTTGGGCTTAAAATACAACATCATAAGTGTGTCAGTCATTTATTAGATAGGAATGGAGTCACTGGTTGTGTCACAAGAGCAAATCGCTTACAAGAACCACAGGGAGAATTTGTGCAAACTCACAACAGTGATTGAAGTTTAAGGAAAATGACAACACTGAAAATAATACTGTGGTCGAAGGACGAGGTGCAGACATTGAGGTGGTTCTTGCATTGTGTTGTGTTTGTGTTGAGTATACTAGTTGCAATACTTTTCAGACTCTGGGGCTGCTCTGGTATGAGCATACCACATAATTGGGTCACATAATGTTCTGTGACCCAACATAAACTCAAGGTAAAGGTAGTAGTGTAAAAGGGTTAGTGGTACTAAATGGTTCATTCAGTGCCAGATCAGGGATCTCACACCAAAGGTCCGCTTCTTAAAATTTCTGGAGTCATCATTTTAACCTACAGCCAACAAAACATTGAAAAGATTTCCTCAGTGGTCGTATCACACCTTTGAGGTTCCTGGAAAACATGCAGGACACCCCATGAATACATCCTGTCTTTGAATATGGCAAACAATACTGCATTTGTTCATTTCACGTTTGTTTTGTTTTTAACTAAACTGACTGACCTAAAAATGCAACTGAATGGAACACGTTTCTCTCTTTCTCTTTGGCAACTCTCTGATGTCTCTTCAGAGTGAGAGTGACCTCCTGATTTACTCCTGTGTGCCCTGGTTGGAGCACTTTGTCAATACGGCCTCCACCACTCAGGAATACATCGACAACCCAGGACTGTCCACAGGCCAGGCTGGTCACCCTGAACGATATCCAAACAAATAACCTTTCCTGCTGCCACCAATTTACAACTATCTGACAAAACGTCCTGACGGACAATGACAACAATAGAGTGTAACGGAAAAAATAACCCCTATTCTGTTCCCTTTTACATTTCAGTTCTGTGACTGTTTTACTTGATCAAGAAGAAGTCATCTGGGGTTTCTTTTTAAAACTGTATTCTTTTAATGTGATATGTAATACCTCTGTTATTGCAGAGGATTTAAAGATAAGACAATCTTGCAGATGTGTCCATGTTGACCCATTTTCTACCACATGCTCCACAGATTTTGTTCTGCCGGAGGAGCCCGTTTCTCCTCTTTCATTCCCTGCAGAAGGTGAGGGCAGGACCCAACTACTAGAATGAGTCGTCCAGGAGTGGCTTCCAGCTGGGCTGCTGCTGCTGCTGAAGAGGTGGTCATCGTCACCGTGTTGCTGTGGGCACAGCAGCAGCACCAGTTCTCTTTCTTGACCGCTGTAGTAAAAACCTTGTCTGCACTTGTTCTAAGGCTAGAAATGCTATAAATGGCTAATTGCAATCGTGGAAACAAGCCAGTGTGGAATTGGTTTATTTCTGAATTTTGCCAGCATAAAGACAATATTGAAACCTTAGAGGCTTATACCCTATAGTATTTAGTTACTTTATATAATGACCTGCTGCATACATTTACTAGTACAGAGTGTTGCATACAGCAAACTATTTAAAGCAATTTTTTTGCACTATTTAAACAACCCTGAAAAATTGATCTTGGTCAAGTACTTTAATAGCATAAAACCACTAAACATGAAGTGCAACTGAGTGCAAACTGAAAGCTTGATAAATTACTTATTAACGTTTCACCGCTAAGGAGGGTCAAAGGATAACAGGAACAAGCAAGTGACAATGTTAATATTTTCAACTACAATTACGTCTTTCAGTTTCACTTTAAGCTGTTGTTATTTAAGCCTCATACATTAATCTATTTCTTTGAGAACAACTGCCAAAAAAGGAGAAACGCGTCTAATTTAAAGATCTTCTCCCTTTTCTTTTTCAGTATAATTGGTAGCACTGTTTTTCCCACATTGCTGTTTTTTTTTTGTTCCAGAAATGTAAGTTTCCTGTTCATCTAGGTGGAAAGGTAGAAAACAAGTGTATCCTGCCAGCAACGGCATGATTCATGTCTTTTTTCCATCAGAATGTTGTTGGGGGCAGTGAACGTAGTCTGTCACTTGTCATTCTGCTGCACTGTATTGCTGTGATTAAGAAGTTCATGTGGCTCAGACACGGTTTTCAGGCTGACTGAACAGACTCTCCAGCTCGCGGAGCAATGTACCGGCTGACGGAGCGGTCCAGCTCCCCAGGTACTAGAGCGGACGTTTCATTAACACCCTCCTCCAGAGCGCACACAGTGGTAAACAGGAAAACAACAGTAGTGCAGAATTAAACACTTTGGTCAAGTCACGCTAAGCAGAAGGCAAATCCTGGGAACATAATGCCATCCACAGTAAAACGTATTTGCTGTGACCCAGGCAGGAGACTATATTTCAAATCACATTTGTCACTCTTGACATTCAACTTCGTCTCAGACTTCTATATGCATACAGCTTTTTGCTGTATTTTCTGTTTTCCATGATTTGTCCTTTGAAGTTCGGGGGGAAATGGCTGCAGTGTGGAAGAAAATCATTTGCAACATGTCTACAGGCATAACGTGTGCACATTTAAAGAGAACTCAGTTAAACGGCTGCATAATTTGACAAAATTGTGCACAAGAAATGTTGCATGATGCATGCTCCATTTTAAACTGTGTTGCACACTTTATGTAAACATGGTTTAGAATACACTGTAAGGTATTTTTCATTCCTCTGGGGCAGCAGATGCTGTTTCCATGAAAATTTGAAGAAAAAAAAAACAAATTTTTGTGCATCGCTGCACACAGGGTAGTCTGTTTTGCAGACACTTTCTACACACATACAAAATTACAGGTTCGAATATGCACATACAACTCAAAATAAAATCCGTCTAGCAGTTCCTTAGAAGGCTGCAGATAAACCACACATCTCACTTCTGAACTCTGGCCAGATTTGACCACTCTTATCAGAAATAGCAGAGCTCATTTAATTTCCTGGCACAGAGCAACCTTTAGCTGCTAAATTATCATAAGGGCTGAGGTCGGAGAGATCCCAAATACCAGTGTTAACCATTCCAAAACCACTTTTAGCATATGTTTGGGATAAATGCCCGGCTGAAATGCCAAATTGTTTCCAAGTTTCATCTACTTGACTCAAGTGATTACTCACAAATAAAAGGAAGAGGGTTAGGACATTCAAGACAACCCGGCAACTGCTGATAAACATACTGCTAATGAAACGCCACTTCAACGACACACAATGAAGCAACTTTTATTGCATGGACTGAGAGGATTGTAGCCGAAATAGAAAAAACTGCTTCAGAACAGACACCTTCAAGTACAAACATTTTCAGCTTACTCATATGAATAAGTGAGATGCCATGGAAAGAAAACAAAAAAGGTTGACCAAGAAAGACTAAGCGGTTCAGATTACAATGACAAGAATAATTCTTTGGAGTAGTGAAGTTGAGACTTTTAAGCATAAAAACAGGATAACAACTTCTAGGCACGGTGCCTCAAATGACCAGATGGGAAATTGAATCCTGGGCACAACAGGGTGTTCAGGAAAATGATCCCAAACACACATGGAAACAGGTTTTGGAACAGATAAAACCAGCTGAAATTAAGCTTTTTGATAAGATTTTACTGTCCTCAATGTTACAAAAATTGTATGAGCTGAGTTTAGAATGGTTTGTGACATGAAAGCCACCACAATTAAGGCTACAACTTATGTCTGACCACTGCTCAAAAATCTATACCAGAATTTTGTTTAAAGCTTTACATTTTGTTTAAAGCTTTTTGATGGAGGCATTAGTGGTTAAATTGTAATTTAGAATCAGTGTCAATTAAAAAAAAGAAGTTGTATATCAAAAAGGAATGACTCAAATAAATAACTAATAAGCCCAAAATATGATGCCAATTAGGCATACAATGAGCATGTGAACCTGTGACCTTAGTTGTATTTTAAGCAACTAAACATGTCTCCATCTGTGCAACTGTTCCAAACACTGAGTGGTTAGTGTGTTGCACCGAAGATTTTATTGTTCTTGGCTTATGCAGTTTCGTTTTACTTGCAGTGAGGGTATAGAAAGCCTGTACGTTTTTCCTCTTAAGTCAATAACAGTTCGGATATGAGGTTGGTTTGAAAGAAGCACATAGGTTAGCGGAGGTGAGAAGGTTCTGAACCGATCGGAGTAATAAGACATTTCTGCCAAGTGGTTTGACTGGTGAGAAAATTGAGCAGTCTTTATAGCTCCAGGTTGATTTCTAAAGGTGTATTCACACTAATAAAATATCTTCCTGGTGGATTTTTCCCTCTTACTAATGCTTTTACTGTTAGCAAGAAGTAACAGTAAAGGAAAAGACAAGAGCAGGCCTGTAGGCTTCGCTGTCAGGTTAGCCATCCTCTCTTTATCTTGATCTCACCTGTGCCTTGGACAGTTCAATCCATCCAGCTGCTCCTGGCTTTCCACACCGACATTCGATTAGTGGCCCAATTACAAAAGGCATTGCTTTAAGGCCACTTTTCTTTCTAACTGTGTCAGGGGGAGAGACTGAGACATGCACCACGGAAATTCAAGACCAGCAAGGAGGTAGTAAATAAAGACGCCAGTTCAAGGTTGATAAAGTATTTGTCACACAGTAGATTTATAGAGATACACATAGATAGATGTTCAGATTGAAAAGAAATCTGAACATCTCCAACATTTGAAAATGTTTCTTTCATCTTCTAATTTCATCATGCAATAAAATTGTTCTACAGTCTGGCACATATTCAAATGGTTATAAACAAAGAACAGTTGTTCCAGCAACATCTAACAAATGTGACCTAACAAGCTCAAAAATGTCAAGTCACTAAAACATGAAACAAATCTGAACTGACGGAGTCTTTAATGGCACCATTAGTAGCTGTGGGTTAGTTTAGCTACTGTTGAGAATAAGTAATTATGTGTTTCTGTTTCTGTTAGCCCATAAGCATAGCAAGAACAAATGGACCAATGCTGTATTTTAGTTTTAATAAATGGAATAAATCAATTCTGACTCTACTTCAGCCTCATACACCCAGAACCAAAATGGAGAAAGCATAATTCTCCGACACTAAAAATCAGTTTAATCAGAAGAATTAATCAAATTAAGCCATTGAGTAAATAAACAGGAGCTGTGCAAGCAAATGCACAAGCATTGCTGATAAAAACTGTGGCAACTGTACACAATTAAGTGAAGAAAAAGTTGACCTTGTGTTGAAGGGTGATACTGTGTGAGCTTTTTACACTTCAGGCATTTCCTAAGTATGAGCAAAAACAAACTGTTCTTAATAATTAAATATGAGACCTTGAAGTGAGTGTGAGCGACATGCGAGAACAATGCAATTCAAAATAAATACAATATACGATGGAAGTAATATTCAATTTTTATCCGTAGAAATTGACAAATGTCAATAAAATTATATATGTATAATGTAATTCTTAACTATTCACAGCTGTTCTCATCCAACAAAAGAACTGGTTCTTAGTCATCTCATTTCTGCTACAGTTACTATTGGAATGACTTATTGTCAAATGAAAGAAGTTTATTTTTTACTGTTAAAGGTAAGGTAAAAAGTCTTAGAGATTTTTATCTTCACAATCTACAATTATAGAGCAAATTATCCTGTGCATATTTACTTTATAAATGCCTCAAAATGACAAAAAAAAATGTCAATAAAAGAAGAAACCCATTTAACTACATTAACTTTTGTCATTGTGTTTGTTCAGTTTTGATATCT